>VMTU01000074.1:0-138453 GCA_016759055.1 Paramecium bursaria
GAGTGATCCAGCTGATATTTTAAGAAGCTTTGTGTCCTATTGTAGAGCTTGAATAGTATAGTTATAATGATCACAAAATAATGATTCTTCTCCTAAAACTTCAAAAGAACTTGTAATTGATAATAATAATTAGTGATCATCGTAATGTTTAGTAATTGCTACTTCTCCACTGCATAATATATAAAATTAATCAGCTTCCTATCCCTGAATTGTGATATAATCATGAATATTCTTATACTCTTCTTTAAAACTGTACATTAAGTTCTCCATAATTAGAGTGGATGCTATCGATTCAAACTTTGGTATGCATTTTGTTAGGATGTCTTTCTTCTCTTGGGAATCTTTTTTAAATTGTTTTAGAACTTCAAGGAAATCTTATCTTTCTAAAGTTAATAAATATGAATCAGTATAAGCAATACAAGATGCTGACCTCAGAGCAGCCTTCTACTATTCTATAAGCAATGCTCTTTCCCCAAAATATGATCCCTAACCTAATTCATTAATGACTTGTCCATATTTGAGCTGAATGGTGTCGTAGAAGGGATCCTCAGATAATTATAATTTCGACTACGACTTTTTTGGAGACATATTTGCTAGCTTCTTAACTGATTTCTACTTCTCTAAGGGGTATTATATATTTTTTGAGGTAACTAGTATTTTTCCTACAACTATTAAGTACATTTTATTGTTAGACAATGTTCCTTCCCTCAAAACTGGTTATCCCTTTTGATATACTTCTAATTATAACTTGGTGCAAAACTAATTGATAGAATGTATTTGTACGTGATATATAGAATCTAAGTCATATTGCATATTATGATCCTTAAAAAAGTCCTTGAAAAAACTATAATTTCTTATTTGCATATAGATATTCTCTATTCATAAGGATATAAATACTCTTCCATCGTCAAGTGTTTAATGAGGTTTTGCTAAATATTATAGCAAAGGAGTCTGTTCTATTATTTAATCATTAATGTTTAATTTTCCAAATCGTTAGGATTCCATTTTTGTTAATTTCTATTAAATCTAATATAATTATATACATCTATTGATGCTCCTGGTTTTTGGTATAGGATAGAGAAATTAGATTAAAACCTCAATTTAGGTACTGGAGAATCTACTTCTTACATCTTATAAATTATAAATAAAATAAAAAATTAATAAACATAAAAACCATATTTTGATTATTCATTATGAATCCATAGTATAAGAATATTTAAATCTGAAAATTTAACAAATACCAAACCAATCTGTTGATTAATCATCAATTTTGGAAGTTTATTTGTGACATCAAAGATAGTTATATTACCATTTTATAAACTCTATGTTTATATGATAAATAATAATTAAACAATCCTCGTAAATAGAGCACATTCATGCAAATTAATTAACAGATTCGCACTCTAAGATAGAATTTTGTTGAAAAAGAGACCAAAGCAGGATTTATCAGAGATAACTATAAATACTTCAGAAGACATGAGCTATCTGGATGAAGATAAAGTGTATTAAGAAATATTAAAAGAATCATAAATTTTTTAGAAAAACAAAAATAGTGAAGCAATAAATTAAAGCATATCAAGCCTTTACAATTCTTATTTGCCTAAAAGCAAAAAACCATCAATAATGCAAAAAATTAATTCAGATAGAAAAGATAGTTTGAACATTGTTGATAATGTGTCAAATAGCATATATTTAAATGATGGAAATAGAAGCATGAGAGATGTCGATAAGAAGGTTTAATAATATTCGAGTAAATTTCAATCGATGAAATGGATTTCTCCCCCAAAAGAATTACCATCTTTACCTAGAATAACTCTATCATATGAGCAGTTATTGAAGTAGGAAAAAGAGAAAAAAGAAAGAATATAAAGGAAAAAGAAATAGTCAAAGCATTAAAAGGAGATAAATGAGGATAAGTTTTATTTTGATTTCGAGGAAAAGAAAAGAGTTAATAATATAGAAAAATATTAATTCAAATCAAAGACTCCTTATTATTATTTGGAAACATTTCAATCAAAGAACACTACTAAAATAAGAAATAATGGAAATAAAGTCGAGAAAGTTAAACCAGAATAACATTCTTAATATGGAGATCATATATTTAAACTTGAAAATTAACAGTAATTATTATATTATCTTAATTGATATATTCATTTTTAATCTAATAATTTTTGTGTAAGCTACATATATTAATGATTTTAATTTAATAAGAAAAACATTTCATACGCTTTGCCTAAATATTGATTACCATTAAAATCGATTTAAGGAAGCTGATCTAAGACTTCATAAAATATTTGCATATCTTAATGAGGTTATTCCATAGTCTCCGTAAATACTATTTCATTAAGAATATTAAGATCCAAATAAATTTTGATATCTCTAATAAATTATTTCTCATTTTTTATTTGCAAGTAATTGTCAAAATATTTATTTATTAATAAATCTCCTTATAAAAGTCGTGATATAATAAGTTTTTATTCTGATTTATTAAATAAATTTAGATCTTATAGCTACTCAACGCATGTATAATACAAGCCTCTTAACCATCTTTTCATTAGAGCACTTTATAGATAGTAGTATCCTAAAATTGGATGTTTTCTATCATCGAACACATAATCTAATTTATTCTGGGCTTAATTCATATTCTCTAAAGTCATTTAAAGCATTTATAATTGTTAAAAGTTTTTTGATAATAAAATATTTAACTCAGCAACATGAAAATGAGTTTTTAATTTTAATTGCTTACATATGTATTCATAAGCATTTATTGCCTTTTCAGCTGCCTAAATTGACCAATTATTAATTAGAGCTATATTTAATTGCTCATTTATGGTCTGATAAACACTCAACTCATAATCTAAAATATTATTCGCATTTATATAATTTATGGTATCTTATTACGTTATCTTCTTAAGTATAACCTTAGTTTGGTAGAGCTTTTTTAATTTCAGTTTTTATCTGTTTAACTTCTTAATCTTTCTTGAATAATCAGATAGTAATTAATTTTTAAGTAACATATATTTATCTTAATCAGCATAAGCCAAAAACATTTGAGCGATTATTTTCAGCAGATAAGCTTATTAGAAATTATTTTTATATAATTATAATTATCTAAACACAACTGAAATCCTTGGTAATTCAACAAAAGGCAAATTAGTCAAAATATCTAAATGAATCAATAATGATTCTCTTATCAACATGTCATCATATAGATGTTTTATCAAAAAGTCACCATCATGATTTAATATTTAAATTTTTGTGGGTTTGTATATTTATACTAGATTTGAAGTCGGGTTGATATAATAAAATGTCTATTTACACTTATAATTACATAGGTTTGTTTTGATTCTCTCACAAAAATCTATGTTTAAGCCTCAACAGAAAAAATGAAATCTAAGACTCTTTTAGAGTGAAAGAAGGCTTACTCAAAATCTTTAATGCTTGCGTAATATCTACTCATAATATGGTCGATGAGAAATTTTGTAAATGTGCCTTCTTAATATTTAAATTATTCAATTCTAAAATCATATTTATATTTTACATTTATAACTTGTCGTCTTGATTGTTTCCCGTACAACTGTGAAAATACATAATTAAGCAGTAACCCACGTCATGCAAATTCTTCAAATGGGGTATCTCTTTTATTTTTAAGAGTTAAGGTATCAACTGATCAGCTGCGGATTCATAGTGCAAATTGAAAAAATTATTATAAATTATAATTTAAAAATATAAACCTAAATCTTTTACGAATTTATATTCCTCCTATCTTATGAATAATTCATCCAAAGGACTTATTTAGGCGATTTATTTTCTATTTAATTTAAGATCTAAATATACGAGATCATCCATAAATCCGAAATGAGAATGCTACATAATGATAGCTTAATTATCAAAAAGTTTTCTACTGTATTCGATTATTAAGTCTGCCAATTCATACTATTAAATACTAATATGAAATTAGATAAAACCAATAATGAACAAAGTGTTTCTAAAATGATCAGCTTTAGCATATTATGATATAATTTGATTTAAATTATTTAAATTACCTTCGTTAATATATTTTAAATATAAATATGAGTTAATATTTTAGTATCTAGTTTCTAAACTATGATAACCATCTGTGTTAAAATATTATTAGTCATATTGCATAATTTGAGCTCTTTTCATTGTCATTTCTAAAAGCTCCTCGTTATGAATTATAGAACTATAATCTTTATCAGCTTCTTATAAGATAGACATATTATCATCAATTATATTTTCTATATGTTTTGGACCATAGGTAAAGAAAATCGATAATAAGTGATAGGCTTTAAACTTTATCAAGCCGATATGATGTATCCAAGATTTTTGCTTGAAATTCAATTAACTATGGATACGTTTTAAATCATTTATTTTTGTCTTCAAATCATATTTAGTTATAAAACTAAATTCAAAATCCTTGATTGGATCAAATGATGTGATGGGAAAATAATAATCCTCCATATTAATTAGTAAATGAATTATTTTTTATTAGATCATCAGTTATATCAGATCATTATCTTTATAATATTCTAGAGATTTATTTAAAACTTTATAATTATCGAATGATTGTTATACAAACGATGTACCTTATATGTGTCTCCAAAAATATTGCAAATCTTCTGTGAAAAAAACATCTGAAGGCTAAATGTATTATTCTTGCCATTTTGTTAATGCCAAATTAATGTATCTGCCTATTAAACAATCTTTATTTAGTTTAAAAAGGTCAGATTTTTCTGCTCCCTCCATTATTTTATGCTTATAATTGTATAAAGTATATAATTCTTACAAATAGTAATGATAAAGTATGTTTTCTATTTTAATATCTTTAAATGAACTAAAATACTTATTAAAATCCTCGTCATTTGAGTCGAATAACAATATCAACTGTAAATATTCATAATAAATTAATTAAAGCACCATGTTGGGATACTTGTCATAAAATTTATAAATTGATAAAGATTAAAGATCAAATAATTCGTTATATTCCTCATCCTTTTCGATTGGAGATTATTAGTTGAAATTGAATTATCGAGGGCTTATCTAGCCAGGGTCGGGGTCAATTTTAGGAAGGGGATCATTCCGAACAATTATAATTTATAATTAGATTATGTCTTACAGTCTTTAAATTCCTAATTAAAACTATCTATTTAAATAATCTTATATGACTAATAGGGCATTCAATTAATTGATTAGTTTGCTAAGTTTCCTTTTTTACTGATTAATTATTTTAATATATGACTAATGTTTTCTTAAAGTTTTTATAATCTAAGCTCTGGTTGCTTCCATAATATTTATTTGTAAGGAAATATCAATCTTTCTTCTTTTGAGAATTGTATTCTTATCATTTCGATTTAAATTATCGGTCTTTAGATTCAGACAAAGTTCTCTGATAATTATTTCTATTTCTTCCTGTAATACCTCTATCGTTTAGATTAAATTTGTTGTATCATTTGATATGTTTTTCCTTTGTAACAATTCACTTGAAAATTTCATATAAAAAATTTGAATCACATCATTGATTATTCTAAGCCTATCTTTATTTAGTATATAATATTAAAAATTTACTTTTATGAATTCCAAAAACAGAATCTGTATTTTTTTATCACTTTCATCATCAAATAAATTGATTTTTATTTATTTTACAAACTATTGATATAGGGAATCTATTTCCTTATATTTTCTCATTCTCAAATAATAGTTTAGTCGATGCAGCATGTCTTATAAGTAATCATGTAGATTAAATTCCTTTTTTGCTGTATTCTTTTTCATAAGCTCTTCTATGGTTTAATCTTAATCTAGTACTATCTCTAAGAAACGATCCTAGACTTTCATATCATATAGTATATCCTCTGCAGTGTATTTTCCTTTATACATCATCATTAAGGTTTCTTTAAGCGCATGCTGAACATTCTAAATTTCCTCTTCAAAGTTAGATACTCTTTGTAATTTAATCATTTCTAAAATAACTACAGCTAATGCTGGAATATCCGAGTTTTTATTTGATGGATATATCAAAGCATATTCTTGATAATGTAGAAAATAATTTTATGAGGAAATATCCCCATGTTTTCTTTCTCTCAGCAGAAGACAATTAGCATAAAGAAATTACTATAGATCTTTCAGTTTGTAAGGAATTGAATAAAAACTTCTATATTATAGAACTGAACCTAAAGTAAAAGTTCCTTTAATTTAATAAATTTAGGTAGCAAATCCTTTATAATTATAATCATCAATCATATCAATGATGGAACATAATGTTTGTGATTGAAATGCTTCGGCATAAAAAATACCGTGATTAACTTTAGATTTTTTAAATTCATGCAATTGTTAATTATGTTTCACCTTCATAAACCTTAATAAGATTTATTTTTTATTTTCATCTAATGCGACCCATATTTAATTATGATGATATTTTACTAGTTTGTATGACTTAACAGGAAATATTTGCTCTTAGAAAAATTGCATACATATCTCTTGTAACTTATTGGTTTGACAGTCAAATATGAAGCTATCCTTATATTTTTCACAAATAGTTCTATGCTCCAAGGTTCTCAAATTAGAAGAATAAAAGTCTAGTATCGAGTATGGCTTTGAAGTTAGCATTATATCTAAATGTTCTCTTTACTAATAGTCTATTTATGTGAATAAATCTAGGAATTTTTCTAAATCAACCAAATGAATGTTTTTATAATCCACTAATTAATCATACTATTAATAGAGTTTTGATTCTGGTTTAAATTGTTCAATCATCAGGGTTCTTTTGTAAAATTCTTTAACTGTTTTAATGGATGGTTATTTGTAAACAGATTTTCTATATCTTCCAAACCATATGCCTTTCACTTTCAAAACCACCACCTTTCTACTTTATACCCAAGTATGTTTGTTTTTATATTTGTCATATTTCATTAAGGTTAATTTTAATTCATTTTTATCATCATCTCTGTGGCTCTTTTCTAAATATTATATTTTCTTTCTGTATTTATTCTCTGCCTTCTCAGTATACAATTCTGTCATCTTTTACAGATTTTTTTTAAATATGATTATTTTTCTCCAATCAAGATTTCTCATTAATCTATGTTTTCTTTTTAAGAAAAAATACCTCGTTGTAAATCTCATCTCAGTCCATAGAATTTTATATTTTGATATCAATTCTAAATGGTACATCAATTTAAAGTATTTTTCCTTAATCTTATTCCTCATTTTAGGACTAGCCAAATATACTTAAAATTTGAAAGCCCAATCGTGTAATCGTTTAAAATAATAATTTTATAGGAAGGAAAATGTTAATTCATCGATGTTTTTGATTTTTTCGTTTTCCTCAAATGTTTTATCTAGAGTCTGTTAAATGTTTTTTTATTTTTCACTTATTTTACTATCAGGAGGACTTAGACTGGATTTCATTAATGATTTATTATTTTTAGTGATCTTTTATGTTTATTTTGTTGACCCAGGCCTAACCTTTGATTGAATTATATTGTCTTATGACGACATATTATTTCTAAAGGATTTAATGGGTGATGATGCATATGAGGAAATTGGCTTTAATGTTTTCTTTTAAGGTTTTAATACTTTTAACTCATAATTTGAAACATTCAAAACGGAATAATAATCTTCAAGATCGCTTTAAGAACTGACATCTTCGTAAATTCCAATATCCTACTTGATAGAGACGCTACCAAATATTTTAAATATAGGAAATTTTTTCAAATTATTTGTTTTAATGCTTGATGTTGATGCTGTGTTCTTTTTGAATTGTTCATAAGTAGATTTTAGAATATATTTCTGTCTTCTGATCAATTATTCTACAATATAAGGTGTAGTTCCAAAAACTGATCCTAAAACGAACTTAAAGGAACAATTTATTAATAATATGATGACAAATAGCACTGAGACTGAGTAGTCATATTTTCTAGCATAAATTATTACTGCACTCCCTGAATTATTTAATAAACAAACATAGGATATCAGTTATAAAATCACTCTCCACACACCTAAAGAACTGTCATTTTAGGGCCAAGGTCTTTGCAGTAAGTATAAAAATTTTGTTCTATCTGCAAATAGTTGTGCAATACTTTATAAAAACACCAAAAAGAAACTAAAGGGGAATGAGTAGCCAAACATAGATAATAAGGAATTATATATAAAAATTTCCATATAATCTGATATCGTACCATATCTCTCCTAACTTATTGCAAAGCTTTCTCTTTTTGATTATTCTTAAATGAATTCTTGTAAATCTTCCTAATCTAATTAGTACTTAAAAATGGGTATCTTAATTAGTTCATAGATAAATTTCATATATTTTATCATTTTAAATGTAAATAGCCAAATAATTAAAGTTGAAAAATGATATTGGACATGTAGTTAACAATTATTTAAAAAACAATATACGTTTGAGGGACCGTTGACATAAGAAATAAATATTAAAGGACCTAAATAGGAAACAAATTCTAAAAGGTATTTCTTAATGATGAAACTTGATTCATATTCCTAAACAGTTTGATGATTTTCATAATCAGTTAAATTAACGCAAATTCTTTCATAAAATATATCAAATATATGTATGAGTATAATATTTAGTGTTGCAGTTATAGTCACTTCTAGAGATACAGATGTTAATTATTATAACGAATACACCTCGCTTAAAGCTAGTGTAATCATGAATAACCCAATCATTAATCCACCATATAAAATAGTAATTAAAAATAAGACTAACGCTGAATAAAAGCATCTTTTTAAAAAGTCAATCAATCTCTACTACTCAGTATTCATTTAATCGTTTCCAGCAGATCTGTAGTAATCCCCTAGGAATTTACTTCTTGTTGTTATTTACTTTTCCTTATTTGATATACCTTACTTTAAATTAAATAATTGTTGTTTTTATTCCCAAACGTCATCCAACAATGTAGTCCATTACACCTACACCCCTGAGAAAATGACAGTAATCATCACATATCTTTCATCATCATTATCCCAGATTAACCATTAAATTAAACTACATATTAATCCTATAAAACCGATGTAAGCAGTCATATATGTAAAATAGCTCAAGTAATAAAAATATAATCCAATCTTAGCTCCATAATATTCAGTAATGAGATCAATAGGTATTTGCCAAGGAGCTTATAAATTCAATCTCCAATCTGCAGATAAAAAAAATGTTTTTTTTCTATAAAAATTATTATCATCAGACATTACTTTATCGTAATCCTAACAATGGCCAAACAATTCATAATGATCATGAACACAAAATATTTTTGAAATCATCTTTTTTTACATTAAATCATTGAGCAACATTATATTGTTTAGGGCCTAATAAGTTAATTTAATTTATTCGGGAGAGGAAAATAATGATAATTGGTTTTCTTCGCTTACCTAATACTTTTTCCAACAGTTAATTTATTTCGTTTTCATGCCTAAAGCAACACTTCTATCAGGATTACTGTACTTAATGAAGGGCTCAAGTGGTTTTGTATTTAATCTATCCCATACATTATATAAAATGTGTTTTTAACTATTTGCTATCTTTATTGATTCAATGAAGGTTTTCATATACTATACCGATAGTAATTCTTTCTTTAGTATCTTAATATATCTGGTTTTTGGAATTTTTTTTAATGTTAATTAGTTTTTGTAACTTTCCTCTAAAAATTCAGCTCTTTATTTGAATGCTAAAAATTCTAAATAAAAAGTGTAATTATCTAAATTTTAAATATTTGATTTATTAACTTTTAATAGTTCCTCTCTGTATTTATTTCTTCTCATGTACAAATTAAATGGGTCCACCTATTACTCTATCAAACTACTTATGTCATTATCAATTTTAGAATCAACTCTAAAATGGATTATTTAATTTTCCATATGAACTAAATATTGATAGAAGGCAACCCACTCCTCATCTGTTAAATCTTTTTCGTCATCATTGAAATCGACCTTTCCATAATTGAAATTCGATTAATTTATTCCACTTTAATTTACCTCTCTAGCTAATTTCTTGAAATTAATCTTTTCGATTAGCTCAATTATTTTTGGGCGTAAGTAATTAAGCATATCAGAACTTGAATATTCATAAGGTTTCCATAGTCTGTTATTTAATCTAAGTGGTCTCAAATTATGATCAACAGGTTCAAATGAAAATAAATCACAAAAATATAGATTGATTTCTTTTTATGCTCCAAATTACTAAGCCACTGTTTTCAAATTTTCTTCTGAAAGCATGATTTTGCAATAGATGTATTTTCCATTTTCTGAAAAGAACATACTTGTGTTGAAACCATTCTTTCCAAGTTGAATCAATATCACATGTCTGATTAAAGTAAGTACATCAGCAGTGTCATTATTAGTTCTCACCCACTAGTCACCGTTCAATTCATAATATCTTCCTTAGCTCATTTTTTTAGGCTATATCTTTTTTAAATTGGAAAAATCTAAAGCTAAATATTCAATTAATTTTGATTTTTTCATATTTCTGAGATTTTAGAATAGCTAATCATAAACTTCATCCTTTTATAATACACTATCATTTTTAAATTTGCTGGTTTTCGTTTTTTTTATTAATGAATTTTATTGATTAGTAGTAAGCATATTTGGTGAGTTCAATGAATTAATAAATGATTATCTCTCTTCAATTCGAGAGGACGATTATACCGATTGAGAATCCTCGGTATACTTCTTCTTATCTTGATCTAACTTTGAGAGAATTACTTCTACTGCTTTGAGGAATAACAATTTCTCTAAATCATTTTAACCCTTCAAAACATTGGAAATGAATTCCATTATATTTGATGGCTTTTATGAAGGCATAGATTTGAATTATTTATGGTCTGGATTAGGGAACCTATATTATTTTATATTTCTAATTACATTATAATAGCATGAGGCAGTTTATCATCGAAATTTAGATTGTCAAAAGAACCAAATTGCTTAGATAGCATCATTTCCTCATCTAAATTTAGATCTCTTCCTTAGAGTAATTTCAAATAAACTTAAAACAATCCATAAAGATTATTTGTCTTTTTCTTTTTAACATATATGCTGCTAGATTCCTCAGATGATTTTTCTAAAGGGGATCTTCCAAACTCAGATAATCTTGATTTCTATTTCGAGAGGGATTTTTTATTTTCAGACATATTAATAAATCAAATTTCTCCTCTTAAATTTGAGCAAACTAATCCTCCACAATTTTTTGGGTTTGCGCACTCATTAGGTAAATTAAAGATTGAAGCATCAACTTAATACTTATAGGTGTTCACTAAGAAATATAAAAAGTTATTGGGTTCCTAATCTATCTATGAGTTGATTGTAGTTCCTTTTAATGAATAAATCTTTATATAAATAAAATATATACATAATTCTTTTATGCACCTGATTTCTCAAATTTTTCTGCAGAATTTCCATTATGATCGATTTCATCTCCGACATAAGTTGCATCAGCAGCCCAATTAGGCTCTAACACACCACAACCTGCAGTTGAATTACAACAATAGCAACAGGATGACAAATTGGGGAAATACAAATATCTTTTCTCTGACCATAAATATGACGATTACCATTTTTCACAATATGTTGGCATGGAGTGTTTCTAAACAAATGAACTGACCCGCAATATCTATCACCTACACCATTATCTCTATCAAGTCTGTATTACTTGTTCACCCAATCATAATATAATGTTCCTTGTGTTCTTGCTTTGATCCCAATATCATCATTAAGCTCTGTAAAGTTGACAGAAAATTTGTCTGGCCAAATCTAATGGCTTATATTGTATTCATACTGGAGGTGTTTGACTTGATACAACAGATATCAGAATGGCAAGGATCATTAATATTAAAATTTTAATTAAATATAAGAATTCTTGATTAGATATGTATGGTCAGAATTATTTTTCTGCATCTGATACTTCCTCGTATTTGATACTTTAATTCTAAAATAATATTAATAATATTATACAGCCAATCCAACACTACTGAATAACTATTCATCCATTTATTCATTTTAGAGATTTTAGTCCTCAACTTATTCAATTTGTTCTTGAACATGATGATTAGAATGATTTTCTTTATGCTCCTCCACTAGATGACTTCTATTGCTTTATTTGGCTTATATATTTTCTCTTTAAGTTGGAAGATCCCTTTAGGATGAATGATTATCATTTTGATGGAGTTATTAGTTCTAATCTTGATCCTTATCTATATGTTTTTATTCATGTCTAGAAGAATTTTCATTTTATTATGATCTTTCTTAACTTTAATGCTGGTTTTATGATCTATTGCTTTTTTGTGCTTCCTAATTGTGGATTTCACTATAATGCTATTGATGATGTTAATTCTGTTAACCCTGTTAATGTTCTTAAAACTATTAATGTTATTAATCCTATATATGTTATTAATGCTGTTCATTCTTTTCATTGTGATGCTCACCTTTTTGTATAATATCACCCTACTTTTACTGCTTTATTTATTATTAATTTTCCTTTTCTAATCTTTTTTGCTCTAAGATTTTTTTGCCTTCTTAAACTTATTACTTTTTTATATACGCCTTTTATATTTTAGTCACCGCCTATTCCAATTCTTTGTCTTATTGTTGTTTCTCATCATCATTAAGTTATTACTCCTATTATTATTGTTATTATTCTAATTATTATGCATTTTATTATTCTTAATGCTTGTTACTTTAAATAAACTATTCATAGGTTTCTTATTATTCTTCCTTTTAGTCAATAGGATCTTATTGCTCAAATTCTTAAGCATACTCCTCTTAATCTTATGAGTTTTAGAATTTTTAGGATTCTAATAATTATTTCTTTGATTCCTAAGATTATAAATTATGCGCAATACTCTAACTATCTCTCATCATTTAGGATTGTCTTAGATTCTCTTCCCTTTGTTATTTTTCAATTTTCTTCTAAGTTACAACCTATTTTGCTTCCTTTCTGAGTTATAAATTTTTATAAGCATGTTAGATTTTAATTGCTTTTAGATTTAATAAATCCTATCTGACTTTTTCATGCTCTTGTTCTTATTTCAATTTTATTTCTTACATTTACTACTTTTTTAACTCCTCTTCCTCTTTTTGTTTCTGCTTTTACTTTTTCTTATCTTCTAATTCTCTTTTCGCCTGATCTATTTGTTATTTATTTTTATAAGCATTTTATATCACTTTAGCTTTCTAATCTTATAACTCTTTCTCTTTTTATTCCCTTTCCTAAGCCTCTTTTTATTCTCTTACTAATTACTATCTGGCAAGTAACTCTTCTTGTTATTTAATTTCTTTTTCTTTTCTTAATTTTTCCTATTTTTTCTACTCTTGGTAGTTTTAATATTCTAACTTTTTCTATTCAAGTAATTTTTTACCCTCCTCTCTTTGCTTTTTAATTTTGTAAGCACCTTGTAGTCTCAAAGCAGCCTCGTCCTCCTCTTTTTCTTGTTTTAACCTTTCTTCTTACTCTTTTATTTACCTTAAAATTTCTTCCTCCTTTTTTCTCTCTTCCTCTTATCTCAATTGATCCTAAATCCTCTATTATTCTTCTTACCTTTAGATTTCTTCTAATCTTTTCTTTTCTTATTATTTTCTTTCTTCTTCTTATCGATGTAATTCCTCCTATCGCTTCTATTCTTCCTTTTGTTTAAGATATTCTTCTTTTTCTTTCTTTTTTTATTCCTATATCTTTTTCCCTTCTTATTTTTAATTTTTTAATTTATAAGCATTTTAAATTTTTCTTGCTACTTCATCCTTTTGTCTCAAATCTTCTTCATCATCAATTGGTTACTCATTTACATTTTCTAATTAGTTTGATGGAACCCTTTCAAAGTCCTCTTCATAATTATCATCAGAGGATTTTACTTTTTATTATTAGAGAGTCTGTTTGCTTTTTTAATTTTAGTCTTCGAAATCATCAGCATAATCGTTTTAACTTATGGTTTTGCTTTCTTAATTTTCTTTCTTCTAATTTTTATAGGAGTGGAAGCTACGACGAGCGTTACTCCTTTTGCTGATTTAACTTTCTGCTTTAGATTGATTTAATTCAGAGTTTAAGAGTTCTTTTTCATATTCGTCATCCGATTTATCACTGATAATTTTTTCTTTTTGTTAATCATGATATTCAAGATTTTATGGGGTTTAAGGGTTGAAAATTTTTGCTACATCTATTTCCATCAAGTCTTAATTTGTCTAAAAGAGCCATAATTATAATTGCTCCTTCTACAGATCCTAAAGGTTAGTATTTGATAATTCCAATAATTTGAAAAGCTCAAAAATATTCAATTTTTATTTATTCGCAAAAAGACTTCCTAAATTATGGATTATTGTATCTTTTTTAGAATATAAAAGTTCTAATGATTCCTTCAACATCTAGTGGCCATCATAAATAAAATATTCGGTAATCAAACCGTTTATCTAGTTTTTAACTACTGCTGCACTAATTAATCTGTTCTAGCCTTAGCTGCTTTCATTTTGAAGGAGATAGGCAGCAAGTAATTACGCTTTTTAGTGCAATATTCTGAAGGTTTAAGATAAAAATTGAGCCAATCCATTCTCATTCAATCTTCCTTTGCTAAGGGGTTATAATAACTAGCATTAAATTAATATATACTTCTTTAAATTGATCATACTTTATTTTATTTAAGATTAAATAGCATCTTAATTCTTCAATAATTACTAGTCCTGTATTTGATTGCAATTATTGTTGCTATTACTATTTAACAGGAGTAGGCTCTTACTAAGGTGGTGATTATTATGCAGACTGCTCATTTGATCTACCTTAGTTTTACTTCTATTCCAATTATTTTCTATTATCTTGCTAGATCTTCTTAAGCTATTATTCTAATTATTTAATTTTTTGTTTTTGATCCTCTACTGTATATGCAAGAGATGTTCTTTCTTCTATATTTCTATCAATCTCTTCTTAACTTATCAAGTATTATCCTTTTCCATTCCCTTGTTTTTTTACAGCTTATAATTTTTGCTAGGCTATCTACAACTCTCTGGTTATTTTACTATTCTATTATCTTAATTAAGATAAGCTCTATTCCAGTTATTAATTTCTCTCGGCATGTAATCTATTTTATTTATTATATATACTTTATTATGTCAACCATTTGCTAATTGTCTTTATAAAGAGCCTCATATTGATCTTGTATCTAATCTCTTCTCTGATTGAAATTTTTATATTGATGAAGTTATCTAATTGATCATAATAAATATATTACCCCATTTAGTTTTGTATTTAGTACTCCTTCTCACTTAAAATCTTTCTTAATCTGCCTAATTCTTCATATAATTCATTTCTTTCAGCATCTAATTCCTAGAATTTACTAACTTTTGCATTATGCTTAAAATTTTCAATTATCTAATCTTTCTGTTTAAGTTCAATTTATTGTTCTTTGAGTTACTTTTTCATTTATAGGAATAAGGATGTTTCTACTCCTAATTTCATTTGAACATTTTTAAGATTTCCACTATTTTGAAAGTCTTCGATGATTCTCTCATATTTTTGTATGGTTTTCTAATGTTAAATTCTTAAATTACTTCATTTTATAGGTTAGTTGTTTTCAATTGATAGTTTTCCGTAGTTAGTAAGTTTATATTTTGCTTTGCTTATTGAAGATTGTAAAATAATCTCTCCTTATCATAAACTTCAATATTATTTCTAAAGAAATCAGTTTCAAGGGATATTAATTTTTACTTAGGTTGAGCATTGCCTCCACTATTGGGTCTTTCTTCAACAAGATTGTTGACTCTTATCTTACCACTTTTGATATATCAATTAACAGTTACATTTTGAATTGTTTTATCGAAGTATATGGTTATCCATTACTCCTGACTGGCTGCTTTGCACTTTGGGCCCTATTGTTCTTTATTAATAGTTCACAATAAATACCATTCTTTCTGACATTAAAATTATTATTTTTATGAAGAATACACTTTTGACAGAATTTCACCTATTATAAATAAAGAGCCAATTAGAGGTATGTTTAGAATCGATGGGCTCACAGCATAAAGAAACCCTTAAATTATAACTCTAATACAGTAATATGCTCTGCAGATTTTCAAAATAAAAAGGAACATCATTACCATTATTAGATCAAGCATTTTAACTCTTATTACCCACAAGCCCTCCAGACCTTTTATTGATATAACCATAATATTGGAAAATTTTAATTAAAGTTGCAGTCAACTACAGCTAGGGTTTGAGCCAAAATGAATAAAGCCAAAAAGCAATTCATATTTTATTGCAAGTCCAAAATTTATATTAAAGCAGAAAAATAGAATTCATTGTAGAGATGGAATTCATTTACTTTCACTTATCAATTTTATGGTTCAATGAAGGAAAAATATAAAGAGCATTTTCATTGAGCAACGACTGCATTTAGTTTATTAAGGAACGCCTCTAATAGGAAAACATCAATATAAAAAAACTCTTATCCATGTTAGCAGAGATGTATATTCTATAAACAAAAGTTAAGTAAAACTCTTAATTTTAGTTAATTTGTTATAATTAAATTTATAATGCTTATTAAAAATTTAATTAAAAAGGATCAGAGAAATATTTAGCACTAATAAATTAAGCAAAGGCATCAATAGACTTTGAGAAGGAAATTGATCTTCTCTCGAAATAAGAATTCAAAAAGTAGATGAAAAAAACTTAATCTTAATAAATTAACTTTTTTGGAACTGAATTAGATTCTGTTGTTAATGATTTCATGTCTAATAATACAGAGTAAGTAAAAAGATCGCATAAAGCTTCTACAATAGAGGTTGAATAAATTTAGAAAAAACATGTTCATCATCGTTCTGATTGTTTTTCAAAAAAGATGAAAAGTGAACCCCAAGTGATGAGAAGAGTTATAACTCCATCACCTAAACTTATTTAAGATAGAAGTAATGACAAGAAGATCCCAGTTCAAGAAGATTTCAAAAACTTTTATTTTCTTGCTGCTAAAGATAAAATGAATAGAAATTCTCAAAGGCCTTCAAGTTCAGTGAGAGCAACTACAAACGTGACTACGACAATGGGGAAAGGGAGCCACTTTGTAAGTCATAGATTTCTCACTATATCGAGTAAATTTGATTCAAAAAGAGTATCCCCAAATATTTTAGAGACACTTCCTCCTGAATCGTTGAACACTAGCTAGGTTGACATTTTGAAAAAGCAAAATTATATGAGCTTATTAGTTAGTAGACCTCAAATTAATTAAGACATTATCAAATAAAGAGTGTAGAAGCAAATGAATATGGATGTTAAGGAAAGAGAAAAGGAAAAATAAAAGTCAAAAACTCCTGAAAAAGATAAAAAAAATACAAAGATGAAAAAGAGTATCACCCTATTTGGCTCAGGTATATTCTTAATATTATTAGGAATGAGAAAGTCTAACAGAGAGATAAATACCAAAAAACATCAAAAAATAGAATTTCCGAAAACTAATATATTACCTCCAGAGCTTTCGAATAGAAGTTTTAGTCATGATGAAATCAAATAAAATTAAATTAATAATGAGGGCACATAATAGAAGTTGAATGATGTTGAAAATAAGGCTGCTCTCATAATTTAAAGATGTTTTAGAAGAAAGAAGATAAGAGAGTAATTAAATAAAATTATATTACATAGCATTAAGAAACAAATTGATAAAGAATATGGATAATCTGATTATTTTTCCTAAGTTGACTAAAGTGATTTGGAATCTCAAAATTCAATGTCTCCATTGAGATAAAATACTCAGAGTAATTTCAAAAGAAGTTAGACAGTGTTACCTGATCCTATGGACTTAAATCCTAAATTGTAATCCTAAGGTAGAATTGAGTTGCCTTCATCCTTACAATCCTAAAAAGGGCCAAGGAGAACAACAATTAAGAAATTTACGAGATAATTCAATAGAAGAACATCTTAGATATTGAAAGAAAAGTTAAATATTAGGTAAATTTATTATCATATTAGAGAAGAATCATCAGATGATGATCTTTTAAAAAAGCTGGAAACAATATCTTTAAATTTTAGTTTCAATATAGCTTATGCCAAGTAGAAAACCATATAAATTCTTGGTTTAGAACTGATGAGGATTGAGCATAGATTTTTAATAAAAGTAAATATTAAAAAGAGGAATTAAAATACAACTATTATCCTGTAAAACATTATGGACAAAAAGAAATATAAAGAAAGGAAAAAAGTTCAATTACTTAATTTCATTATTGATGTTCTAACACCATTAAAAAGAGAACCATTTGATTCTTTGATTATAATTCGAGAAAATTAAGAGTCTACCAAAGATAATTTAGAACTATTATCATTATTAGTTCAATAAGGAATTGAGTTATCCCTAAACAAGTCAAAAATAGGATATAAATTTGAAAAACTGCCAAATTAGTTATATGAAAATAGAATGAAGATAAAAGAATTTAGAAATAATAAAAAGTAATAAGTCTTAAGGTTGGTTACTAAAATTATCCACGGTAGATCCTAGTATCTATAAAAAATAATTGAAGCTTAACCAGTTATAGAAAACCAAAACCCAAATAAATTAAGAAGCATGGCGAAAGCTATTTTATTTACTGTAAAAGCGAAAAAACATAGTAATGTCCCCCCAAAGCCTCCCGTGATACCATTAATGTTGTATGAGTAGGAATTGTCAATGAAGAATATTATAACTTCAATGCACGATAGTGACTACAATAGGATTAAACTAAGATCTATTATGAATGGACCTGGTAGTAAAAGAATATCTCAAAATCTTGATAATGAAGTTTCAAATTATCTTAAGGCATAGCAAGCAAGTCTTAGACGATCATCTCAAGCTAAATTTGGAAAATAAAAGAAAATTTCAAGTCCTTAGAGTAATACGAGCTTATTCAAAAAAACACAAACAATAGAATAGCCATCCATATTCTAATTTGGAGAAAATAAGCTATAAAGAAAGAACGCATAATATTTAACGAATTTCGAAGATGATGATGAAGAAACTCCATAATAGTTTACGACCTCTATTAAGGTGCCTGATGAAGATAAGCTTAAAACAAGCATTTAGGAGGGTCTAGATTCAATTAATTCTAAAGTGCCTTCAAACGTTAATTCTAGAAAATAGTCGATGTTTTAGGAAGAAGAAATGAAAATGAAAACTCTATATAAAAAATCTAACCACATAGAAGTGTCAAAGGAATGGTCCTAGGTTAAGAGATAGCACACATCAAGTATACATAAAAACAACATCATATATTTTGAACCAATATAAATAACAGAGGTTAAGTTTAATAATTGTTACATCAACCCATTTGATCTCTAAACAATTGTCTTCACCTAGTTAATAAAGATGGATTCTACATTTCTAATAATCACAATAAAATAAATTTTAAAACAAACACCTATGCATTTTAATTGGGCCTTTATAAACACTAAAAGGAATGTTATGATTGAAATCCAATTAAGCGAAATAAAATAAATTAAAGACCCTTGGGTTGATATAATATAAATAAAATTCAAAGACTTTATTACATGGTTCGTTAAAGATTTTGACCTCTAGTAATATGTCTTTAAAATGGGTTTTAATAAAGAATAAAAGCTATGCATTTATAATTCATTCAGTAAATTCATTAAGATAATGAATGGGAAAATAAAACTTAGTTATTTCTAAGTCAATAAAGAAAAATAGAAACGTCCCTCCAAAAATTTACAAAGGGAGTCAGTATTTGTTGAGAGAGCATAAATACTAGTGGAAATGATTAAGAGAGACAGCCTGAAGGAGGATTTTCAAAAGAAGCTAAGGGCTGAACAATTCTTTAAATTACTTGACGAGTAAAATTTAAAATTAGAGAGAAGGAGAACAAGATTGAATAATAGAATGCATAATTAAACTGAATCAATAATAAACCTTCCTAAAATGGATTTAAATTAAATATATGACTAATAGGTGGACTCATATCAAGAGAAAACTATTAATGTTCCAGAAAATTTATAAAAAGATTTATTAAATTTTTATAACACTTTGAATCATTAGCAATCTGGTCAAATAAAATTGATCAGATACAAAGATTAATACTTTATATACAAAACAAATAAACTCATGATTTGGAGGCCTTTCAAATAGATATGCTGGAAAACTGTTTAAGTCGATGACTTTAATAAATTGATAACATTAATACAATCAAACAATCAATCGATATATCTTAATAATGGTATTTAGAAATAGAAAACATTACTTGGATAAGAGTAAAGGATAAATAAATAATAAGATTCCTTTTAATATTTGGATAAAAATTCATAATTTCTATATGATAATGTATATTCTTAAAGAGATAGACTATAATTTATATCAATAATTTAGAATACCTTGATAGCTTAAGATAATAACTGGTTTTGGAAAACCTATTTTACTATTAAATAAAAAACATTTTATGCTAACATTAAAGGACTTCACAAATGTTTTCTTGATATCTAGATCTATCAAGATAACTTTTAAAAAATCAATAAAAAATCTGAGAGTATGACCTTAGTTAAAGTTAAAATCTATCCATTTAATTCCTCTAAAACTAATTATCAAGTTGTAGTATTTTCAACATTTGATCTCTTATATATTTTGGATAGGCTTCACATTGAACAGGCAGAATTGAGCCCTGATCAATTTTTTTTTGTAATTCATAAAATTATGACTGAATGCATATTATTTGAAAGAGGATATTTGAATAAAAAAGTATATCTGGTATTATAAAATAAGATTACAAACTAGATCATAAAGCTTAGCTAATCAATTCCTTGGTTAAGCTAATATAACTATGAGTTAAGTGATAAAATGGATATTAAATTTTTTCACTATAATCCCAAATAACCAAAGATTTTGTGCAATTCAATTATATACATTCAATTACCAAGCAAAATAAGAAGCTTATCACTAGGCCGATATTAATCATTTTCTTCCACAAATATTAATTATCATGATGTTAGACTTAAAAAGCTACCTTGTTGTATTACAATTATGAAATCAAACAAAATAGACAGCATATTTGTTAAACTTTATTTTCCTTAGAATCAGAGAACATTTATTTCTTAAATAAGAATTGATGAAATTATTATTAAGAATTGGAAGTAATATCACTATTCAGTGTAGACAGGACATTAATTTTTACAAATTCTGTTAAGTAAATACAGCTCATAATATTGGATAAGATTGATTTAATAATTCAGAGTTTCAATCAATGATTAAAAAAAGTTTCTCTTAGTAATAGATGACTTTTCTATAAAATCAATCTTACAAGAATAACTATTCATGAAGGTTAAGAAACTCTAATAATAAAACTAGCTTATTCTTTTTAATCTTAACATGGAAACCAAGAAATAAGATGATCCTGAATATTTAACAGTTCACTAAAATTTTCCATAAATTAGAATAATGGAAGCATCTCACTACACTTTATATATGAAACTTCAATGGCTTTAGGGAAGTAAAATCTAATCATAAAGATTGCCACTTTAAGAATTGATGGTGAGTTATTATCAAAATTACATAAAAGGAGGAAATATATTTAATTATTGTTTCCGTTAAATTGATATTTAAAGATTATGTTCAATCACAATTGAGAACATAATAACAAAGTGGGCTTAAAATTAGTAATTTGATATTACAGAGCCTGGTGAGCTTCATCCCAATAAGTCACTAAAATTAAATCAAGGAATAAAAGAGACTGTTTAATTTGAAAAAAGAATATTTATTCAACTATATAGAGGAATCTTAATGAGAACTCCACAAACCTTTGTTGGAATTTTCCATAGACATGACAGAGAGGTTGTATACTTTCACATACAACGATTAAAGGATTGCTAAAGTTTTGTCTATAAAATAAAGTATGCTGAAGTTGAGAATCTGATACCTGGATTTCTGTTTAGAATTAGTTAGCAGGGTTTTGGATAACATTTATTTTCACTTTTTAAGAATAGATTGATTTTATAATGCTATTATTATCTATCATGATAATTAATTTATTAAAATGTACCCGAGCAGACCACCTCGATATTTTTCTGTTAGGCCTAATTCGTCACTAGCTGAAGAAAACCAAGCAAAATATTTCAAAATATTCTAAACTAATCAAAAAGCAACTTCTGTTCAAAATAATGTTCCATAAAGAATTGAGTTGCCATTATTTTTCAATACTCCAATTAGAAACAACAAATTGAATATAGTAAGATAAAATGAAAAAACTATGGATATGAAGTACAAATAACTGCCAGAACTCAATATTATATTGTCATCGAAACGAAGATTAAAAGATTACGAAATGCTAGCATTTGCATGCAAGAGAGCTGGTAAATTGAAGGATGAGGGAAGAGCCTACTATTCGATTGGAGTTCTTTATGACAATTTAGGCAAATGGTTAAAGGCTATAGAATATTATGAAAAGTTCCTTTAAATTTGTTAGACACTTTAAGACTCTCATGCTCAAGGATTAGCCCATAATTGTATTGGAGTGGATTATTAACTATTAGCTTTGGAGAAACCTAGCCTTATTCACAAGGCAATTGAGCATCATAAAATCCATGAAGAGATTTCTGACATCAATGGAAAATTTTTGGCTTCAATCAATCTAGGATTATGTTATGAATACGATCAGCGACAATCTATATTTTACTTTTAGTAAGCACTTAAATATGCAACCCAAGTCTCATCAATCGTAGGATAGACCATGGCTTTAGGTAATATTGGCAAAATTGGCTAAAGAGGATTATATGATAATACTGAAAAAATGTAGGTATGATATTCAACGATATAATATAGGCATTTATAGAAAAATATTTAGCTTTAGCCTAAAATATTGAAGATAGAGATGGATAAATATAAGGGCATTTGAAATTAGGGACACTATCTAGTACGAAGGGCAACTATACTGAAGGAAAGGAAAATTTCTAAAAGGCTCTAACAATGGTGGAGAAGGATGATCATTTTTATAACTAAGCAAAGTGTGGTTTTGCAATTGCAAGTGCAGAAATTTAAATGGATTAATATTTATTATAATAAGGCAGATACTTTAAATCATGATTCTAATGTGCTTATCTAAAATTAAATCCCTCTATTAAGATTATCAATATTTTCTTTTAAAATATGTAACAAAAAATCTTTTTCTGATTATTCAATATCAGCATCATCTATTTAGTCCGCTAATTTCCTTAATTCATTTATAAATAAGTCCAAACTTCTCAAATATGAAATTGGACCTGCTTAATTTTCTTTCATAAATTTTTAATATCCTTATTGTATATCAGAAATCATAGAATCATTCTTTTTCTATTTCGCTTTTAACTCAGTTCTATTTTTCTCATATCCTTCCATAATTATAGTGACTAGTACACTCTAAACTGCAGTAAAAAATAAAACCATAAATATTGTTATAAATACTTAACCTAGAATTCCTCTGGATCTAGTAGTGTCAAATGTTTCTAAGAATAAATTCAATATTTATACCCAACATAATATCTCCATTTGCTAAAGCAAATAATGATATAGCACTTTCAACTGTATTTTTAAAATAATAGAACTTATAAAAGATACATTAGGCTAAAAATGCAAATCCAAAGAAAAATGGCAAAATGCTAATCAGGAACATAAGAATATTTCTACTAGACCTTCTCAATGTGCTAGACATCATGTTTATATTCTCAAAATATTCCAAGTATTTTATAGGAACCATCCAAGAGAAAAAACAGCCCAAACCCATCATATTGCCCTATAAACGAAATATGGATAAATCTGTGTCAATTATTATATCTAGTAATGCTATTGTTGCACCTATTGTTGAAAACAACCCTCCTAATCCACAAATTATAAACCAAAAGTTAAAAAACTCAAAATCCTACTCTTCATTAGGTTTCTTTTAAGTGAATAAAGCTGAAGCATCAGGTTTATTATTGTCAACTGGACCTTTTGATTTCTCTAAGTAAGTTAAGACATTGGAGTGTATTTCTTTGTGATATAAATATAAAACTGAGGCTTTAAATATCTGTCTTATTGATATTAACAAAGATGTACATCCCAAAACTAAAACAATAGCATGCACAAATGCAAACGATTAACCGGCAGACGTTTCTCTAGCCCCCGAGCATTGATCATCCTAAGTATCTAGTATTACTTAGATTGATCCTAGATTGATAAATATATATTTAACAGTGAACGACCAAACATAGCATGTTGGACTGTTTTTTAAATCAGGATATTAAACAAAATAGAACATGTTTTAGCCTTTAAATTCTAATTCGGCAATCTGATTTGTAAAGCGTTTGATTGATTTAATATCACTAAGATCAAAGGGATTTATTATGGGTTCATCGATATTTATATCCCAAGAAGTCTTGTTAATGTTATCCAGGTTAAATTTATTATAGAATGCATTCAAAGTATATTTTGCCTCAGAAGTATCTATTCTTGGTATGACAATGTCGTTGATCTAAGATAAATTTGATTGCATATCTAGCATTTATGTTTAAAATTATTCGAGACTATAGAAATAGTATGAATCAAAATCTTCATCTTCATTCAAAATTAACTTCTTTAATATTGCATGTTGAGCCCTATTTGTTGCTGTCTATTATCCTATCATGCATAAAACCTAATAAGTAGTGAATATGATCAGCAATGTGTATAGAACAATTTTCCAAGGAAATTTATTATACAACACATACTAATCCAATGCTGTAAGATTTTTTTGATTTCCATACTCCATATAAAATTCTGCTTTTTACATTTTTATATAATTTTAATAAATCACATTAATATATATTTATTTAAAAACTTTCTGTGAAAATCGCTTCTCACCGCATCATTAATGAATCTTTATTTTTCCTTCACTTCCAATCGAGCTTAATTTCTAAATATCGTGTCCTCATACCATCTAAATTTGATAATTATAAATTTTACTTTTTCTTAAGAGTATAATCCTCACCTGCAATCAGTGGATTACCTTTTAATAATTGCTCCTCTTTAGTTCTATCAATTTCCTCTTGTTTTAGAGCATGCTATTCATAGAATCAGATAATTACTCTTTTCTTGTCCTCAAGCTCCCTTTACTTTTTAACCTTCTCATATTCTCTCATTAAAGCTTCCTCATCATCATCAGAATTGCTTTTGTCGGAAGAATCCTCATCCGATTCAATTTTCACTTGTTTTTGAGATTATGTTTTTTTTGGATTTTCATCATCCGATGATTTCATAAATATTGCATCATCCTAATCTTAGGGATCTATTGGTTATTCCATCTTGACCTTTTTTATTAACTAAGGTTCTGGGACATCAATTTATTCTTTATTATACTTTAATTATACTTTATTATATAGCTTCTATTGCTAGAGATGTTTCTGACACACCTAATGCTTTTAGCTCTCTTTGCCTATTACCTTCAGCCTCTCTTTTAAGTAAATCTTATTTGAAATCTTTATCTTTAAGCTCTTCTTATGTTCCTTATCCCTACTATCTGACTTTTAAAATCAAATAAGCTGGTAAATCTTTTGAGTGATATGATCTTGTATGAACCAACATCTTATTTCCTCCCTATTCACTGCCTCCGATGGCTGGTTTGAAAGTTGGCCTATGAGCTGTAGTCATTAAAAAATTAAAATATAAATTATAATATGATAATCATTTTCTTTTCTTGAATTTTTTCTTCATTGTGCCTTTAAGTTTTGGGGCTTTGTTAATTGGTTTTTTCTATTTTTTAGTCTCAAACAGATTAGTTAATGTCTCGAATCCTGTAAAATCATCCAAATGAGTCGTATTTGCTATTCTCTCAGCTTTTTTCTCTTTTCTAATTTCATCCTTAGTTTAAGGCAGTCTAAACATCATCTCCTCCTCATACAATCGTTTCTCTTTAGCTCTCTTATCCTCCGATCTTCCAATATATCTCTACTAATACTCATCTTCATTGACGATGATTGGTTTGTCGGTCTAAAATATAATAATATGTATTTACCTACTAGTCATCTAATACGCTTTTAATAAGATTTGCTTTTTATTTATTCTTAAGCTCTAGTTACTTTCTCTTTGATTTTTCCAAAATTTGATCCTTTTTCGATAAAACAGCAGCTAATTTTGGTGCAACATATTTATCTTATAATTTTTGTTATTAATCCCTTTATAAATTATCAACTCTTGGTTTATATGAAATTTTAGCATTCTCATTATCTTCATCATCCGATTAATCAATTTACTCTTAATTAATCTTAGATAATTTATCGATCTAATATTACAATTTTTTTTAAGTCAAACCCATCTTTTAAACTAAAATTTTTGATTCAAGCAACTTGTCCATCTCTTAAAAGTTATCTATATGTCCAACATTTACTTTTTGATTAAAATATTTATAGAGATAAATCAAGTATCTGATCATAATAGCATTCTTAGCTCTCAAAAACTGTGAAATGTTGGATTTATTCTCACTCACTTAATCTAGTTGGTGTAAATGCTATGTGGATTCAAAATCTAGTGATGAAAGGAGTTTTTGATACTCTTCCAAATCCTCCTTGAAATATTCACACATATTAAAACAAAATAATATAATTGAAATTTTCTTAAAGAAGTTAAAAGTATGAATGAAAAAATTAGAAATCATTTAACAATATTGAATCTAACTTCTTTTCTTGATTCTGCATCACCATAGGTCCTTTATTTTTTAAATTAACTGTATTTAAGTTCGTGTTTGAGGATACTTTTCACAGACCTATTATCTTAACTATTTGCTTCATCATTTTAGTTTTGATGCTCCTAACTCATAGATCGTTTTTTCTAGAGTTTTTTCGAATCATACGATTTGAGAGAGTTCTTAGGTTCAAAATTGAACATAGGAGAATCCTCTTTTCTTTTTAATAATGACTTTTATGATTTTAGACTTCTTGCAGATTTGGCGTCTTCGTCCTGAACTACTTCTACTTCCCGAACGAGTTTTATTTCCGAAACGATACTTTGGTTCAAATGACCATTGAAACCTGGAGTTTGTGCTTCTTCATCCTTGCTAATTATTTTATCCTTTACGATAGGAGGTGGGCAGTTCTTAGTTGGGGACAACTAACTCGATTGCGTGCCCTCAGATTTTAGTACGAGCTCCTATTGCTTATCGAGGCTACTAGTGCAACATTATGCTCCCATATTATAAATATATTAATATTAATATGCAGTATTCCTATCATAGTAATTAGGACTATAGCATTAAACTAGCCGATGGATATATAATAATAGAATCACAAACTATCTCTAAAAATATTGAACTGAATGGATTCAACAATAATAATTTTGAATAGTAGAATATCTAATACTCGATAGTTGAGTAAAAGTATCAATACAAATTTAAAGGGGAGATTTATAATCATAGAAATAAATCATTTTAAAAAGAATTAAGATCACTTTATTAGATTTATGATAGAATAATTCAAAATGGATAATTTGTTGATATGAAGTTTTATAACATTTTCAGACAAAAAGAGTAAATGAAAATACTGGATTTGGGTTTGAGAAAGCATAATAAAAATCTCTATGTCAACAGATTGATAAAGCTTTGCCTTAAGTTATTCTTGACAAAATTTGAATACAAATTCATTAAATAATTAAAGTAAGATTAAATTTTCGATTAACTAAAACATATACTCAATATTACCTAAGACCAATTGGTATTATAAAGAATATTTGAATAGTTTCCAACTTAGTTAAAATGGGATGAATTAAAAGATATATTTAATGAACAAAAGTACTAAACAATAGATGTTATTAAATAAATAAAATCGTTCAGTCCTTATGGTTATGCTATGCAGAAGATTTAAAATAATATTCGATCTTAGAGTGGAAGAAATTTCAGAAATACCCTTAATGTGAGCAGAAATGAAAATTCATTTACTTTGCACTCATCATAAAATAATACAATATCTGTCAATTAAGGAACAAGAGAATAACATTCAATAAGTTCTCATGCTAATTCTAATTATAAAAGATATAACAGAACAGGAACAATCTTAAAAAGTCCACACAAAAGAAATAATCTGAAGTCATCAAATTCATTTACTATAGACGACTTAAGTAGGGTTTAAACTAAATTGCTTGATAATGAGAGTTTTTCCTAAACAATTCAACATCAGGAGAATAATTAGACGAAAACAATTAGTCCTAGATTTAATGGAAAGGATTCGGTTTAGTCATCATAACTCATTTCTAAACCTCCTACCTAAAGAACTATTCTCAATCAAACATTAGAGGACTGTTTAAATAATTAGATTAATGGTAACAATTAAGAGTAGCCGTATATCTAGAAAAAGGCTAATAATCGAAAGAACCTTTTAAGAACGTATATACCATCTCATGTTGTTAAAATCGACAATGAAATAGAAACCATTTATCTAAAGGAGGAAAAAAATATTCATTAAGACTTATTCAACAATTACTCTTAAAAATATACCAATGTTTATAAATGTTTGAACTTTGTAGAAAAGACTCTTTAATAGACAATAATCGAATTAGATGCTCTAAACAATTTGTGGTATATGCCCTTATTTATTATATAAAAGGTATTCATAATCTATAATAGAGAATATATCAAATAAGAATGTGGGTATATGAAGACATAAAGGAAAATATATGGGAATTAGAATTTTTTGAAGAATTTCTTAAATCGGAAGTATATGAGGAATTAATAGAGAACATAAAATGCGAAAATGAGAATTGTTTACAACAAATCTAATAAAATTTAAAAATCACGCTATGGAAATCAGAAAAATTAGACAATAAAAGTAAATAAAAAATATTGCCATTTTTAAATGATGATATTTCATAGGATCTGTCCTAAATGGCTTTCATATATTTTTCTGGATAAATCATAAATAAAATACTATAATTATATAAGGAGAATAATTAGAAGATGAAATTAGTTATAAAATCAATATGCAGCTTATAAATAATAGAAGGCAATCCATATGAATTTCAATTCGACTTCAACTATTATAAGTAAAATAAACAAAATTTGGAATACCTTAAGAAACTAACTTAAGAATATGATAAATTAAAATTAAAATATTCATGATATCAATCATTATCAAAAAGTCTTCCACCTCCACCCCCTTTCTTGAATGGTTTCTTTCTATCATTTTAAGATCTGTCTCTAACTTATTTTCCATCAATCTTTTATCTCACCATAGATTACTATTGTTTTTGTCTCCTATTAGGTTTAAAATATTATTTTACTTATCTTTTTCTTTAACTGCTTAAACTAGTTTGAGTTTTTCTTCTTCAACCTCTCTAGACATAGCTTTGGGATTAGGGTCTTCATAGGCCCATTTAACCATCAATACTTCTTATGAGTCCAGTGCTTGACAATCCATAGCTTCCTTAGCAAATTCTGCTTAACATCTGTGTTTGAATCTGATGAACGAAACTCCTTTAATAGGTATTACATTTAGATCGTCTATGTCTCCAAATACACTAAAATGTCTCCATAACATCTCATACATTAATGCCATAGCTTAAGTACTCGTCTCAGCTTTAGGCATTTTATAATGAGAGATATAGATTGCTCTTGTGTCTCTTGTGAAACATCCAACGCCTGTCATATCTTCTCTATGATTAGCAAATCTCGTTCTTCCAAATATATCTTTAGAATTATCTACTGTTTAGCATTCATCTAGATTTGGGATTCTGTGATAATATCTACAATTTACTCCCTCTGCACAACATCCTCTTGAAAAGAATAAACAAAAATATGTGCTAAATTTTTCATAAAGATCTGCTTTTGTATATCCACTATCTATATCAGGATGCATTCTTGTCAATGCAGCATCCTTTTCCTTATATTTATTTCCATCAGATAAAAATCTATCAAACCAAGTATTGTATTCCTCATCTCCTTGCTTATATCCATATTTTGTAGCTAACGATTCCTCAACTTGCTTTCTTGCAGGTCTCTTCAAGTATTTTTATCTTTTCTAAAACAAAATCTATCTCTAAGTAGCAATGTATGTTTTAGGGAGGAATTTGTACATGTTTCTCTCCTCATAGTCTAGTAATCTATGTTCGTATTATCTCCTATAATCTTATATTTTTTTAACAACATCCAAAGGTAACTCCCATAAAGATTCATTTGTAATTGGATTAAAATAATAATTCTTTTTCCAAGTCTGATCATAATTAACCTCCCATGGTTTGATCAAATTTTTAATATCATCAGTATTCACTACAACTCCTTCTTAAGTTTACAATTCTTTTGCTTAGAAGTCCTTTATTTATTAATCATCTCTCTCTTTTATCTTATCTTCTATCTAACGTTAGAGTTCCTCTTATTCTTTTAATTTTTATTAGTATAATTTATATGCGTCTATCTTCTTTTACTCCTCATTTTCTTATTGTTAGTCTTTTTAGTCTGGAGGCAAATGAACGAGAGGCTGAATCTTCTGGTAATCTATTCCAATTTATTTAAATGGTTTTTTCTCTGGCTTTTGTATATCAAATTTGACATCGTCTGAATCAGATCCATATTAATCTCCCTCTGAAAATGATGATATTCTATCCTCATCTTGATTTTCCTCTTCTTGTTCTTCTTAGATTTGTTCTTTTTCTTGTATCTCTTAATCATCTATCTTTTCTTTGAATTAATCAGACATTTGATAAAATATAAATTTCTTTTAATGAATATTTCATATAGCAATCTTCCAAACATTGAGTTTCCCATTTAGATCGCTAGTTGACACCAAATCATCTTTAATGTGATTTAAGGATGAGATAGTCAATTGATGTTCCCAAGGTTACAATTCCAATTTGTTTTTTTCTATTGTATTAAATATTATTATTACATCCTTCTAATTGCTATTTCAATGCATTAGTTGTACTTAATGCTTTCTACTATAATTAACTTGCTAATGGTTTGTCAATAACTGAAAGCTACTTAATCTAGTTATTTTCTGTAGTAAACACATATAGCTTTCTTTCATATCCTGCAGCTACAAATATATCTTTGTTTATGAAAACCAATTTCAAAAAAGGCTAACCTTTGTGGTTATAAGTCTATGTTTATACTAAATATTACATCTGCCTTTTAAATTTCAGGGTTCTAAACTGATTCCCCCTCTTTAATTGTAATCAATTAGAGTTATGATGTATGTGATGTGATGACTATTTTATCTCCAGATGGATTAAAACTAAAATCATTAATCCACCCATTTAGCATGATATCTAAAAACTCATGATTCCATAAATCGACATCCTTGAATCTTTTACGAATAATAAATTAAATTACATTCCGTTATACTCTTGATCCTCTAATTCAGTGAATTTCTTATCTCTCAATTATATGACTGATGACACCAATCTGAATGTATTGTCTGATCCACAAAATCCAACAACTCTTCCACTTGGATGAAATTTTACAGATACAACGCTGGAGTTCATGCTGGGTAATGCAGTGCTATCCCACCAAACATTTTTATTTTCATAATGTCCTATATAGACTTTTTTGCAAGATGTTCCAATAGCAAATTTATTTCCATTAGGTGACCATGCTCCACATAATACTGCTTAACTATTGTTACACAACACCAAATCTTTAGTCCAGCTTCCATCTTAGTTTCCTCTATATATAAAGATCTATATTCTATTATAATATTACAGCTTTATCTAGTCCTCCAGCTAATAACATATTTTATGAAGACCAGGCCAAACCCTATGCAGGTAGGGAGAAATCTTTAAATTAATGAACCTATCTAAATTTGTTGACTTCTTGATATTGATCAACCTCATAAATTGCAATATTATTTGACAATCGAAAAGACACAGCAACATATTTTCCATCTTATGACCACACATGATTTATAATCTTTTATTCTCTGAGCTATGCTTCTGTCATATAAGGAATATAATAATTTTATTTTAATAAATCACAACTCACTTGCTCTGTCAAGATCAACCCATGGGTGTGAAGTGTTTTCCTTTAACCAATCAAGAAATGCTTATTTATCTCTTCCTCCATTGTATGCTATTGGTGTATCTTTTTAACCATTTTTCCAGAATTTCAAAGTTGGGAATGATTCAACATTGACTCCTTCAATCTAAACTAATAAATAATTATATGTACCTCATTTCCTGTTGCATCACATTTGGCGATAATAATGTTAGGATTTACAGAAAGTTCCTTAGCTAACTCCTCGTAGATGGGTGCCAATTATTTGCAATGTCCACACCATGGGGCATAAAATTCGATAAGAACATCCTTATCATTATTAAGCACTAAATCTTAATAATTCTTTCCCACTACTATTTTGACTGGATCATCATTTGTTGCTGGGATTTCCTCAGATTTCATGAATCTTGTTAGTTTTCCTTCGAAGAAATTTTCAACGAATTATCTAATAGAGTCAGCGTTAATTTCTCCTTGGAATTTGAATTTTCCATTAGTGGCCTAATCGAAAAGCATAATATTTGGAATGTCTGTTTGACTTGCTCCAATATATTCAGCTAATCTTCCAAATAATCCAAATCCATCACTCTATTTGGAAAATGAGAACTTGAGTCTATCTTTGTATGGTGCTGCGACTGATGCGAATGCTTCATAAGCTGCTTGACCAGCTTCTGTGTCATCTGTGAATAAGAATAGAGCATTATTTCTTTATTAGAAAATTACTCCAATAGCTTTATCGTTGAAGGGTAATAGGGTTGGTACTGAGTTTGCATTCAAAAAGGTTTTGAAGGATTCTTCAGTGAGGGCTTCTTCTAAATCGTTTCTCTTCTCATCAAATCCTTTAAATAGGACTATCTTTCCTTTTGGATTATGTTGTTCCTTTGCTTATTAATCGAATGTGTGGCCAAAAAGTAACTTTTCATTTGAGAGTGCGACCTATTTGAAGGTGACAAAGTCCTTATCATCAGCATCGGTTCCAAAGAATACAACAACTGGACTTGAGGATGATTTGTCAATGAAGGCTTATAAGTCAGATGCATTTAATTCTTATGAGGCTGGTCCTGTTTTCTTTGTGATCCATGCAATGATTTCAGCTGCATTTCTACCTCCTTCGAAGTCGATTGGTGACCCATTAACGAAAAATTTTAATGTAGGGTATCCTTGCACGTCATACTTTTCTGCTACTGACGATTCAACAGTTGCGTCAACCTTGGCAAGTGGGACGTATCCATCACCAGCTTTCTTAAGCTCTTTTGCTGCAGCTGAATATTCAGGGGCTAGCTTCTTGCTAATGAATAAATTTGATTTTTTTACCAATGACCGCACCATGGAGCGTAAAATTCAACAAGAATGAACTTGAACTCATCTAGAGCTTATTAGAATGTATCTTTGGTGAGTACAAGTACGTCATCTTCTTCAGTGTATGCAAGTGAGCATCCCAAAAGGGCTAATAGGAGAATAATTTTCATTATATTATTATTTATGGATATTTTAATCTAATTAAAAACTTGTAAATTAATTCCCAATGATTCGTGTAATTTTTTATTTTATTTGGAGGGTGATATCATTAAGTTAAAACATTAACGATTAGTAATTAAGCTGAAACATGTGAAATGAAATTTGGCTTATTAATTTTAAGATATCGATACTTTTTTTCTTGAATCAATAGACTGCAACTTGTATTGTAATATTTTGTCGATAATAATGAAAATAATAAGATAGCAAAATATTTCACGTCTTTGAAAATTAATATGGAATCAATACAATCATATTAACAAATATTCAAAAAAGAATTTTAATTCGTAATGGGGTCATTGGGTAGGCATATTTTTACAAGATACAAAAACAATTATATTTGATTACAATAATCATGAATTATGAAATATTATTATGAAAAATTACAATTATATTAATTTTTAATATATTAATTAACAAAAAATATATTACTACTTTTAGGTGATCAATTTAAGTGAAAAAAGGTTTAGAGATTTTTACTAATAAAATTAGTAAAGAAACAAGTTATTATGAGTTAAACTAAGGTCTTAATGTCTCCCTAACACCAATAACAACAAGTTGTTGAATTATTTAGATCAGAGAAAGTGAAAAAGACTAAACCATCAATTGAATTTGACTAGGATGCTACTATCGTCAAATTCGACAACACTAATACAACTGTATTTAATAGATAGTCCCTCAACAATACAAGGTTAGTATAGCCTGAATTTAGTAATAGATTGGACTTCTTGCATGTTGGTGATGAGTCAACTCCGATGTAGAATAGATTGTGCTGCTATTGTAACCTGAATCTGAATTTGATATAAATATGTCCATGCAGTTTAGCTCATTCTAGATGCGCTAACTAGGAACTTGAGAAAGGATGTCTCATTACATCAGCTAGATGCCCTAATTGCAAGGAACTAAGGCACATAGAGGGTGTTGTGAGTTTTGATATAAGTAAGTGGAGAGTCAATTTGTAAGCAATTCTCATTAGCATCGTGTTGCTGTTAATTCTGATTGGCTTCATGACTGCAATTAGCTATATTGCACTAGTTAGATTAAATAATGAAGTTAAGGAGAATAGGTTCTTAATTTCCTGCTTGGTATTCTCATATACAATTGGTTTTATCTTATTTGTGTGCATAGTTAGTAAACTTGTAAGTTAGTTCAAAAAGACTGAATATAGAATTAAGAAATACGATGCTAGAAATACTGAATTCAATCGACAATACATAAATATATTAGTCAACATGTGATTTAATATAATTATATATTTTTAACTGATAAATAAATTTAACAAAAATGGGAGCTGAACAATCTAGATAAGAAGGAATATTAAAGGATAAGAACTTCACAATAATTGGATTCAAGGAGGATTAGATCTATGGTTAGTTTAAATTAATAGAATCTAACGGAAAAAGTTATGCTATGATTTGCAAAACTTGTTCAAACTATAACGACTTCTGCACTTTGACTTCAAAGTTAAATTATCAGAAATAACTGAATAATATAGATGGAGTTGTTAAGCTAGTAGAGGTTGATTCTCTAGAGGAGGGAAATCTTTGTAGTTCTTTTTATAAAACAACAGCAGTTTATGAATATTATTCAACTGTCCTCAAAGATTATAATTCATTCACTCTTGAATCCCTAAAATAATTAGTTGACACCCTGAAGAATATATATGGAGCAGGTTCACATCATGGTTATATTACTCCTGATCACATTTTAGTGGACATAACTACAGGATTATTGAAGCTACTACCCTAATCCTTAACCGGATATAATCACTATAAAAAGGCCTTGATTGATCAATGTGATTGGTATTTAGCACCAGAATGTATTGAATCTTTAGGAAGAAGAGATATTCGACCATCGTTTGATTATGAAAAGAGTGATATTTATAGTTTAGGATGTGTCACATTACAACTCTGGGGAGGATTCAATGTCCAAGAATTTTACAACAAAGAAACATTCACAATAAATGAATGTATTAATTATATTTATTAATTTAGATGTTGTGGATGCAGCCTTGAATGATTTTGCTGATAAACACGGTGCATTATTAAAAAACGTATTGAAACAGATGCTATAACATGATCCAAGAATGAGACCAACCTTTAATGATTTAGGATAATATTTACAACCACTCCATGACTTTAAGACTGTTCAAGATATTGGAATTGATGTCTTGACTCACTAGGAAATTTAATAATTGGATTAGTCACCAATATAGTAGTTGTAGCAAAACAATGAAGTCAGCCCAATGGTGATAGTTGACAGTCCTGTGAAATCATAAAGATAAACAAATAGAAATAATAGATTTAGTCATTAATCCAAACACTAATCATTAAGTCCACATTAACACTCATAACATCTTCAACAGTATATAATAAATTATATTCTTAGCACCAATAAGCCATAGATAGCCACATAGTAATCTAGAGAATATTATGTATCAGGAAGCATTTCAGCGTAATTTAGACTCAGTGACTACGGATAATAAAATGTACCAACTGCATATTTCTAAGAGAGTATGGAACAAGGTGAAATCAATGTCCTGAAAGAAAAATCTTAAAATCAATAATAACCACCACAATAAGAAGTTTAAGCTAAACCAAAGAAGGTTGTTAAATAAACACCATCTGTGCCTACATTTTAGAAATAAGTGTCTATTAAAAGACCCAAGAATGAAATAATGGAATCAAAAGTGCCAAAGAAGGCGTTGATTCCTCAAAAACGAAGATGATATACTTTTTATATATAATATTATGAATATTAAAATGACGAATAAAATACTGAATGATGCAGAGTAGGCTCTAGTACTGATTTAAAAGAACCTCATAAATAAAGAAGAATTATTGTTAGCTTAATAGTTATTGGAGGTATATTTATATAAAAATTATCTTAGCAAGATCTTGAAATAATAAAGTAAATGGAAAAACAGATCAATCATAATTGCGTCACATACTATCTTTATTAGCAATTATAAAAGATCAGAGAATTGAATCATACTATATAAGGAGCAAAGGTTGAATAAAAAAATGTGACGATATTAAAAAAGACTCTCATCGAAAGAGAACCTGTATATCAAGAATTAATGTACACATTCTTATTATATTTGAAAGATAATAATACAAAGATTCATACAACATAATAGTTTAATTATCTAAAGATATTTCTCAAAATCAAGATCAAAATAAAATTTCTGAAATTCAGCAACTAAATTTATCTGAACCATCAAAATAATATACTCTAAAACATATAGTCTAAATGTACACTTTCGAATTAAGTTGTATTAAGAGCTATTACCTCGGTGGAAATCTACTAATAAGGCTAAGATAAATAGAAGAAGATTAATACTCTATATGGATAGTAAAGTCGATGAGAAAATTTTTAGATTTAGAAAAACACATAAGAATACTAATCAAGATATGTTCTTAATTGTAATATGTTGAAAAGCAGAAAATTGAGGATTAAGAGGAATCTTTGCATGAAAACAGTACAATACATTCTACTTCACAAATTTATGATTCAAACTTGAAAATTAATCAAAAAAGCAATAAGAAGCTCTCCATATCTTAAGAGTAATGTCCCTAACCTTGCTAATGTAGTATATTTTGATTATATATTAAACTTAATTATATATTATAAATATGAATTATATCTAAGCTATTAGAAACATAGGCTAAAAGATACACAAAATAAAGTCTGCTAGTGTGTTGGGAAGAATCAATAATGAATAATTCTTAGTTTCCATAATAAAGTAAAAAACTAATATCAATGAAAATGCTGTTCACAATTATCAAGATATCTATATTCTTGATTAGTAGTTCAGATAGATAAGCTAAGGAGACTATACAATTAGCAATACTTTAACAAGCTATAACTAGGATAAAACTAGATTTGTTAAATATCAAACTTTATAGGAAGATAATAAACCTAAATAAGTTATTGAAATATACAAGAATGGAAATTTAGAATAAAGCATTAAATAGGAATTTCACGATGACATATTAAATAATGTTATTGTTGGGGAACCTTTCAATTGGAATAAATCTGGAGACAAATTGCTGTATGTTGCAAGATCTAAACCTGATTTGGCTAAAACATTCTTTACCGTCAATAAAGAAGAGGAACTCGAGCAGGGATGGAATTACAGAAAATATAAATAATCATGGGGAGAATAAATGGATAATGTATATGGAACTAACATATATTTGCTAAATCTTAACAACTCAAAAGTCTACTAGGTTGTCACTGATAAATTTTTATTACAAGCCTACCCTTAATTTGATGAAAATGATAATATCATATTCTAAGGATATAAAGAAGCTCCTGAATTCAGATATGGAATTATTCATTGTTTTAATAGACCTTCAAATATTTATTTATTAAAGGATCCAATACTCATAGATTTAGCGAACAAAGAAGAATAATTATAAGAGCATATATTTTAGGGTGTGATTGTATCAAAAGAGGAAGTATCAATAAAACCCAAAATATCACCTGATTACAAAAAGCTAATATACTTTAGTGCTCCTTTAAATATATAACACATGACTTATTTATCATTAAAAATTTTAGATCTTGATACATAGGAAACAAAAGATTTAGTTCCCATCATTCATGAAAATCTACTTTTAAATGCTAGGAATGATAAATAATAGAGAGATAAGATATTTAATGGAATTTGTGGTTATTACGATCATTTACAAGGCACCTCATGGACTAAAGATTCAATTTATTTCATATTTTCATCACTGGTGTGTGGGTAGTCTCAAATATATTCTGTTAACGTTAATAATGCATAGGTTAAATCATTAACTCATCTTAAGCCTAGTAATAATACACATAATGCTAATTATTTGAACTATGACTAAGATAATGATATTCTATTCTACACAGATGAGGATTCTTTGAATCCTCCATAAGTTCATGCTATTAAACAATTGTCTAGCAAATTAAATGATTAATAACAATTGGAATCTCTATCAATTGAATAGCAAAAAGTTTAGTTCAAAGAAGATATTGTATTTCATGATGAGGCTGAAGGTTTTGTTTGGCAATTAGAGGCACCATTGGATAATATCGGAATTCCAACTTATTTTGGAGAAGACAGACCTTTAGCATTACTTCTGCATGGTGGACCACATGGGGCAACATAGAGTGTTTACACAGTACTAAGAGAGTTGTTATTAAGATAAGGATTCATAATATTGGCACCAAATTTTACTGGATCAGCAAGTTATGGATAGAAGTTCATAGAAAAGTTGAGTGGTTAAATAGGTATTCCCGATACAATAGAAATTTTAAATATGGTCAAATAAGTTGGTTGCAAAAGAGCATTCGTTTTTGGTGGAAGCTATGGAGGGTATATGAGTGCTTTCTTGGCAGCACATCACTCAGATTAATTTAAATTAGCAATCATTATGAATCCTGCCCTGAATTTTCCATTTATGGTCAATTGTACAGACATTCCAGAATGGTGTGGAAGTAGCATACTGAACAAAAAGTTTTCATGGAATTTAAGCAAAGAGGACTACATTCAATTGTATGAGAAGTCTGTCATAAAAGAGCATATTAAAATTCCTAGCCTTCTGTTGCTTGGATAGAAGGACACCCGAGTTCCATATTAATAGTCTTTAGCATTAAGAGCCTAAACAATCTTCAATGGAGTCGATATTTAAACATATGTCTACCCTGAAGCAGATCATAGCCTGGGTGATTCAATAAACACGGGATATGATGTAATTGCAAAAAGCATTATATTCATAAGTCAAAATATATGAATTAAAGTAAATTCACAATAAATTAAGTATGTCCTCTTTTACTCTTTCCACTTCGTTTATGAATTCTTTATTATCCCTTATTGAGATAAATAAATTATTTATAAATTCTTCCAAATTATACGTTGATTCAATTAAATTCTTTTCTAGAATCCAGTTTATAAATGTTGCTTGAACAATCTAGTTTTGATCTGCCAGCATCTATTCAGTTACCATTTGAACATTTTTCTCTTGCATCAAATTAGTTAAAAAGTGGTAAAACTGATCATTTAGGATACATTGTAGAAGTTTTAAATCTTCATAATCTTGCTTATTTTCTTCCTATTTCATCTATATATTATCTTAGTCAAATGGGTTGCTGTGATGTTACCTGAAATAAAGTACTAGATTGTTTGGATGTTTGTTTTAAATTTTAAGAATGTATTTCAACTTCTCTAGAATCTCAATTTAAAAATTTCTCTGCTCTCTAAATTTTTCATCTTATTCTCTTTGCTCCTTCTTTCGGTTGTTTGAAAGTGCTAATACACAAAACCTACCATGTTTGCATAAATATTTGAATAATTTGATGCATTTCAGATTAGATGTCCAAGTATGCGATGGTTCTAAAATCTTCTTGGTTAATAGTCCTTTAGGCTTGCCACGTTTAGATTTGCTGATTGACTTCGAGATCATCTTAATTTAATATTTATTTAAATACAGAGAAAAAAAATGAGTTAAATCATCCTAATTTAATATTTAAAAAAAATAAAATTAATATTCCATATTCTGGTCTATATCATTCATTTATTGCCTTCAAAATTTTATTCCAATTCAGCAGAACTTAATCTTGGAACCCTATAGATTTTTTTAATTGTTAGAATACATTTTCTATATATTCACGGGTTATTTCTATCTTTTCTAAATGATTATCTAAATGCTAAAGAAATGCAGACAACACTAGATGATTTTAATTTTATAAAGATTCTTCCATTTTCACTAACTAATGTATTGGCTAATTCAATTATTCTATAAAAAATTGATAGAATTATGGATCTAAAATTCCATTTAAGTTTTGAAATTTGCTTTATAATTGAGGTTATGTAGCTTACTCTTCAATAAATTTGCCAGCTTCAATTTAAATTAATGGTTGATTTGAGGAAAAAAAAAAAATTATTGCTCCTTTACACGCTTACTTGATCCCAACCAATTCTACAAAAAGGTCATAGAGCTAAATGCGTTTGGATCTGATAAGATCATCTTATACAGAGCCAGGAGAAGCGCGTTAGTTGGATTTAGCCACAACAATAAACCTACCCATCTCCTCGAGCGCAATAAATAAGTTTATTAAATTCAGATCTGATGTCCATGTTTAAGATGATTAAATGACTATTTAGTTTAACCCTTTTGGTTTTCCTCTCCTCTTATGTTGATTTGTCATTTTTGTTGGTTTACTAATCGATTTCTTGGCACCCTGATTCATTTAATAGATTTAATTTTCATTTTAAATTAATTAACAGAATCATATATAAATGTATCTAATAGAATTAAATAATCATGGTATAAGCTTATCGAATAATTAATCTTTGAGGATTATTGTGCTTCCTTCTTATCTTAGTAATGGATTGCTTCGTGTTAACTCTATCATTTCCTAGTTTGAGTCTCTTCTTAGTATTGCCTTTTTCTTGTAAGGATCCATCAATGTGTAATCATAAAATATACCAGACCAGAAGGTTTGCATCTCATTTCTTTAATATGCAATCAATGAACTTAAGCCAATCATCGGGACCAACGTGAATAAGGCTATAGGGACTGCTAATGAATAAATTGATGTCACAACCAACCAGGTAATCAATCCTGATAGAAATCCCGTGTATCCTATTATTTGGTAAAGCATGGACCTATGAGTTTTATCATATCTATAGGAATAACTGATAAATATAGCTGGAAATAAGAATGAAATGATCGATATCCATCCACATTTCTTTTTATAAATTTATTAATAGTATGGTATTTATGCAGCTAATGGTGTATTAAAAAATTTTAAAACTAAGCTATCCCATTCATATCTTATAAAATAAACTGCATAAGTTGATAATATTATGTCGATCAGAATGCAAGGTAGAAAAAATTTGATTGCATCCTTCAGACTAGTCATCTTAAATAGTTTTATTAGTGCTCCAACCATAATTAATGTAATAAAGTCACTTATCTATTTAATAATTATATTATACCATCCAAGGTTTCTCAAAATGAATATAAACGAAATCAATCAGAAGGGCTACTATAATTGATAGGATATCGAGTATTCTTATCTTGCATATAATTTATTTTCTTAATTATTGCAATTTGTATAAAGCCTAATTAGAATTAATAATAGTACTTCTGCTGTTAGAAAGTAGCAACATATAAATGCGATAAATTTTATAAACAGCTCTTCATATTCCTCAGCCTTTGATTGGTAGATAATTGATGAACTAAATAATATTATCACTATTATGTTATAAATTATTGAATGACAAAATTTTAAATGAAACCCCTGAAATGGATGCTTATCTTTTGTGGTCTATTTGAATTACCATGACAAAAACCTGAAGGCATATATCTTCTGAAATCTAGTTAATAATAGAGTTAAAATAGCCAATAGAATAGCCATGACTAAATAACTCCAATCAAATCTGTTAGGGTGATAGTTTGCGTCACACAAATATTAGTAATTAAATTTGATTGGCAATAAGCCTTAAATAAAGATCAGGACTTCCATATAACTCCAATAATTATCTTTATTGATATTAACGCTACATAAATGATAGATAGTAAAGTGGCTTGAGTTTACTTATTTTATGCTAGTATCAATCTTTTAATTATCTAAGCTCTTAACTTTGACTACAACTAATTGTTGATTAAGTGTTTCGACATTTAACTTGATCATATTGTTATCTTATATCTTTCGATAAATTTAAATATTTGGAGGAGTACAACACAAAGTTGGATATTTTGATAAATCAAATCTATCATCTAGTGATCCATTATTGTAAATCTGTGTTTGGTGTGTTTCGTTTAAGAGTATGAAAATTTTAGTAGTTTAGGAATTTACTTAAAATAATAATAAAAATAAAAACATTAATAAAATTATCAACATAATAAATTATTACCTATATTAATAATGGAATCAATAATGGCAAACTAAAGAAAAGAAATATTTATTGAACATTAACTATTAAGATGACATTATTAATATGTAATTTTCTAATTAAAACACTATATTCATTTTTAAATTTTAGCTATCATCTAGACCTTTGATTTACAACTAATACAAGCTTAAGTTTCATAAAAGCACTCCATACAACTACATGCATGACCACAAGGCATAAATATAACTTCAATAGGATTTTCTTGACATCCCAAGCATAAATTCTACTAAGTATTATTAACTGGCGGAAGTATTGGTTATAAATTGACATATTTTCTTCTCATTTAAGGTTTTACTTCTTCTCTTTTCTTAGTTTCCTGATTAGTTAAGTTATAAAGAAAATTGCTTGTAACTAATTGGCTTTTTTCTTTTTTCATATGAATAAGTTCATCTAATTTATTCTTTTGCTTGATGCAAAATATTCTGTGATTTACTTTAGATTCCTTTATGTCACTTTATTTCAATTACTCCAATATTTGAGGAGCTATTTCTGATCGATTGTTTATTGATTTAGGAGTTCTTTTAGTTTAGTGAGGATTTTATTTTGAGTATTCGCTAACATATTCTATGACTAAATTAACATCAATAGCAGGTATTCCCTCGTTAATAATTTATTAAACCGTTGACAAATCGTATCCCAACACCATCAAAGAGTTAATGAAATCATCCCTTTATTTTTTTAAGAATTATGGCATTTTTCCTATTTAAAGAAATTCCTTTTTCTTTAATTTTCTCTTTTCCTCTATTTTCGAGTGAATGAACTCATTAGTCGCTGCCTTTGAATTCTTCTTACCTTTGGCTGGATATATTTTATTTTTATCCATATAATCGAGAAACTATCTTGGTATTTCAGCAAATATTTCTCTAGCTAATAACTCTTAATTATCTTAAACCTTCTTGAAATCGATAAATTAAACTAAATCCTTTTGAACATTTTCATTTTTGTTTCTGGAATATAACTATGTATCATCAGCATCTAACGCTCTTATATTTGTGAAGTCATCTGAACCTATACCTACGATTATTATTGAAATTGGAAATTATTGAGCCCTTAGTAGTTAATCAATTGTTGCATGTATGTCGTTGATCGAGCCATCAGTAAATATTATTAGAATATAATATTTTTAACTAAATATAATAAAAATATACTTTTATTGATCTATTTTTTCATGTTCAGCATATTTGATAGCTTGATCAATTATTTATGAAAATACTGTAGGGCCATGGAATGTTACAGCCTTTACTGTTTCTCGATATACTGTAATTATTTCATCAATAGATCCATACACGAAAGGCTCAAAAATATTTCCTGTGCATGCAAAGCAATGAGATACTATATTATAATAAGGGGGTAATTTAGCACCAAATCCATATATAGGGATTCGATTTTCATTATTGAAATACTACAATATCCCCATTACTTAGGAAATTGCCTTTATGTATTCATTTTTTCCATCGAATGCATTTAATAAAGATTGATTGTTTGAAGGTTGATTTGAATTTGTAAAATCCAAACCCATTATTAATTAAATTTTTGATCCTGAATATATATATTAGAGAAAACTATATCTTGAATGTTGAACAACTTTTAACAATTTAACTTAACCTGTTAAGATACCATTTTTCATCATTCTTAGGAATTTTCCAGAATTATCCAACATACCTTGTAAAGTCATTTCACACTCTCCCAACTAGAACGTTCCTTTTGTCTTGTTATATTCCTCTATTTCTATTCTAACTTATGCTTGTTCATTGTTTCCAAACTTACTCAAGGGTAATGCGAACTCTACAAATTCTACCATCTGTTTCCTTTGATTTTTTATAGGTTCAGATGCATAAATGGGCATCCAATCCTTATTATCGGTAAAATAACTCATCCTCAACATGATTTCAGATCTAGTCGAAAATTATTATGCTCCAATTTAAAATAGTATCTTATTTGCTCCCATATCATATTCAGCACCTCGTATGTGCAGGATTCCATTTCTTTTACGATTTGATTTCTTATTTATGATAGTTCTTGATATCGATTGGGTAGGAGCACAAACGATGTCATGAATTTCGCATTCAACATAGCCGATTATTTCTTGTTTCTCAAAATTATCAATGCAATCAAAATCGTCTATATCATATATTTCGAATCTTAGTTTTTGTTTCTTCTCAAAATTATATGATACTATGAAGGTTTTCACAAATTTAGGGTTTAAAGTTTCAGGCAAAACTTCAGTCCTATCTATAAAAACATACTTATCGCTTTAAGAATATATTAAATATATATACTCAACATCCTTATATGCAACTACCATTGGGTCTGTTAATGAAAATGCATCCATCTTAGGCAAATTCTCACAATGAACGAACAATTCTATGTTAGTTGTCAGATCTTCCTTCTAAATGGCTATAGCCAAATTAGCGGTGTCTATGGCATCATCATCATATCTATGAGCTTTAGTTTCTTAGTTCGAAGAGATAGGTTTCTTTTATTAAGCATTTTTCTTTTTCTATTTTCCTTATCCTGATCCCATTAAATTAACTGTTATTATAAAATGAGCCACTTTACCTATATGAAAAAATACCTAAAAGAACCTCTAATCACTCTAACTATCGAAATAGATAGAGACAAGTTTGCGTAAATACATATTCACGAGGACTCAAATCCTGAATAGTTGGCAGAACAATTTATTGCTTAACATAGACTCAATAATTCATACAAAGAGCCATTGAAATAAAATATCATATAATAGATGCTATTGTATGACAAAATGAAGGATACACCTAAAGAAATCATTAAAGAGCCATAACCAATATTATAACACAAAAAGGTTCCTAATAAAGAAAATTAGTTTTCTACTCCAAAAAGATAAAGGAAATCTACAGAAAAGTTAATCACTTAGATAAAGGCTCAGAATAAACCTGCAATAAGATAAAAAACTTCGAAAAGCCCATAAAAATTAGTATTAAAAAGCCCCAGATTAAATCAGTTATGCAAGAATAAATCATTCGAATTCATGCCTATACCGAAGGCTGAAGTTAAGATAAGTATTCTAGAAAATGAAGAATCAGTGACCTAGTTACCAAAAGAAAGTCCTAATGTTTCCTTTTCTGAAGAAAGTTAATTTTAAAATGATAATATTTATACCAGTGATTAGGTTGAGAATTCACTGTAGAATTTATTGAAGGATAATGATAACAGAATCATATCTAAACTCTTTAATATTATGTAAACTGACAAATGTATCGACCCTCGCAATATACCATATGAGAAATTCAATTATTAGCTAATAGTGGAGATAAGGAAGCATTTTGCCAAACATTAATTCCGAACCATGGATTAGAAGGATTTTACTGAAACAGCCAAGAAAAATCATATATTAATAAAGGTAATTGTATTTCTATTATAAAAATTAAGTGTGCAGCCGATTTCTTTCAATTATGATACTTTTTATTTCATATTTATTATTAACACTAATATGTTTAAGTCTAAAATAGTATATTATTACGATGAAGAATTCGGTACATTCAATTACTCGACATCGCATCCAATGAAGCCTATTAGAGTGGCCATTACAGATGATCTTGTGCATCATTATGGGCTTCATAAATATATGGATTCAATTGTAAATTACATAATTTAACCCCTTAATAGGACCAGGATTATGTTCAAGAATACATCAAAAGAGTCAATGAAGATATTCTGACTACATTCCATTCACAAGAGTATATTGATCTCATAAAAATTATCACTCCAGAAAATAAATGCCAATATGAAGATCAACTCTATAGATGTATTTATATGTTTTATATCATAGTCAACTTTATGGAAGATTGTCCTGTACTTGATAGGCTCTACGATTTTTGTCTTTGTCAAACTGCCGGAACTGTAGCTGCTGCATGTTAGATTGCCTCTCAAAAACACGAAATCGCCATCAATTGGTCTGGAGGACTTCATCATGCTAAATAGAGTGAAGCATCAGGATTCTGCTATGTTAATGACTGTGTGATAGGAATTTTAGAATTATTAAAAACATATCAAAGAGTGTTATATGTTGACATTGATATCCATCATGGAGATGGAGTTGAGGAAGCCTTTTATTTGACTAATAGAGTGATGACATGCTCGTTTCATAAATTCAAAGAATATTTCCCAGGTACAGGACATATTGATGATATTGGCCATAATGAAGGCAAATACCATGCAGTCAACTTCCCATTAAATGAAGGATTAGACGACGAAAATCTCCAATACATTTTCAAGCCTGTTCTGACAAGAATTATGGAAAATTTTCAACCTGATGTTATTATGCTCTAAGGAGGCTCCGATTCTCTAAGTGGTGACAGATTAGGATGCTTCAATTTGAGCATCAAAGGTCATGGTTCATGTCTAGAATTCTTAAAAACATTCAATGTTCCTTTAATTCTAGTTGGCGGTGGAGGATATACCCTTAGGAATGTACCAAGATGTTGGACTTATGAGACTGGAATAGCCTGTAATTAAGTCTTAAAAGATGCAATTCCTGAGGAATCAGAATACAGAGTTTATTTTGGACCAGAATATAAATTACACTTACCAATCTCTAATATGGAAGAACAAAATAATAGAGAGTATTTAGATAAACACTTGTAATTTTATAATATATTCTTAGATAATAACTCTTAGAGAACTTAAAAAATGTCAATAATTCAGGTGTTCAAATCAGCAATTATCAAACAGACAAATTGAGCCAATAGAAAATAGATTACCATGAATTATTTTCATCATAAAAAGATAAAAGGGAAGAAATGAATAAGGATAATCACACTGATAATAATAATGATATGTCATGATACAAAATGTCCATTATTATCTATAAATCCCATTTCAGCCAAAACCAATACACAAAAATCCTCGAAATCTTTATCATATTTGAGTGCTATGTTGAGATCTTTGAATCTATTTTTTGAATCATCTATTTCCTTTATTTTTTTCTGCAATCTCTTATTACTGGTAAACTTTCTAATTTTAGCACTTTATTTCAATAGTTCTAATTTCTATTTAGGCAATTTGTATTCATCTTCAATATAATCTGATTTAATGACTACTGTTTCTTATTTAGCTTCAACCTTTGGTGGAGAACATTCATGGCCTTTGAAACACTCAAGTCCACAATATTGTAAGAGACATTTAGGGCATTTGTATTTCTTGTTTTTGTTATTACATATTTAACATAATTAACTCATTTAATTTTAGAAAGTTTTTATAGCAATTTTTCCTTTATCTTTTTCTCCTCCTCCTATTAAAGGCTAGCCCCTATCTTCTTTATCATGGAATCCACTTTTTCCAGTCTAACCATTTTTTCTCCATTTCTCTATCTACAATGGTCAACCATCACAATGTCATCTTTAATCAAATTAGGAAGCGGTATTCTTTCTCTCTCTAAGAGATATTATTCTGGATGAAGCATTTCCTTAGTTAGTATTACATTGTTTGATTTAATTGCTTTGGAGTTCTTTCTTGAATTAGTGGTCTATTGAGATCTAAATGATGAATTAAAATCGACAGGCTAATCTGACTGAATCGATTTATGTAATGATTAAACCAATGAAACTTATATTGAGTCCTTCTATTTATTTGTAGCGGCTAAATTAGTTTATGTTGGAGATTGATTTATACTACTCTTTTTAGCACTTTTGGTGATACTTTTAGCTGCACTCTTTCTTTAAGATGATTGATGTTAACTTTTATTCTCAGGAACTTATAGTTTACTAGCTTATGTTCCCATTAAATTAGGCACTTCAAAAGTTGGATTATTTAAATCCTTCTTTTCAATTCTCTCGAATAAATTAATAATTTTATCCTTTTCTACTCCCTTTCTGTAAACATTCGCTAATGATGAAAATAAGTTAACTAGATTGTCAAATATCTTAAATATTTAAACAGATGTCGTTGGATTTTCAGTAAACACATTAGATTGTATCAAAATTTCGTCTATTAAAGTAAAAATAATAATTACTTTTGTAACATGTGATTATTGGAGAGTTTTAATTCCATTCCCTTCTCTTATCATCCATGACTTGTTAAGCTCCAAGCTTTGCTATTTTCTCTCCATGCCATACATCATATAATCTGGCTTCTTTCTAAGCATCTAAAGCAACCGCAATTCCAGAATGGCTTACTCCTATCGAGACGATTCTCCATAATCCCTATTTTTAATCTTCTTAGTTGACCTTGGTTCCCTTTCGAAATTAATTTGTTCTTTTACAAAGCAATTTGCCATCTCTCAAGTCATAAATTTGAATTGATCCATCATATGAGCCAGAAATCAATCTCCAATCATCACAAAATTGAAGATGAGTTACTGTCATTATATGCTTGTCTAAATAATACTTTTCTTAAGCAAGTGTCATATCATATATATATACTGACCCCTAAATCATACCTATTGCAAGAAAGCAACATTGTGAGCTCAAAGATAAGCAAGTCATTTAATACAAAATCTATATCTCATAAATTTTAGGTTCAAACTTTGTAATTTATGGTAAAGTTGGCTGTAAGTAATCTGGCAAGAATGTCTTAGAATTGGATGCAAATTTATGAATTTCAACTCTTTTAGTATTGCTCCATCCAATAATTATTCCCTAAACAACATCTAAACTCTTATAATTATTAAAGGTTTTATTTCCTTACTACTATGAAATCTTCTCTTAATAAAATTAGACGAATGGTTTGAATTTTTATTCAGGAAAATCAGGACTAATGTCTTAGCCATCTTATTTAGACTAGAACACTATCTTTTCTGTATTCATGTTTTCATCATATTATTCTTCAACAACTGGTTATACTATCTCAACTTTCTTAGCAGCAGGAGCAGGTGGCTTTTTAGCTTTTGGATCTTCCTTTGGTGGCTCAGGTTCTTTAGCATATTATTCTTTTAATTTCAATATTATTTCCTCATATTTTTATTCTTTCTTTATTCCTTTAAATATAACTTTGTAGAATGGCTCTTTTATTTCAGTTTAAGGGTAATCTAAATTTACTTGTGCTGGAAGAGCAGCTGATTATTCTTATTATTGTTATTTGGGTTTTGCAATTGATTACTATGGTGGTTTTAACTGTCCTTATTGTGTTTAAGCTGGAGGCTAGTTAGGCATTTGAATATCCGGAATTTTATAAACCAAAATCGATCCATTATATAGAGTAACAGATAAGTATTGGCAATATGCACTAAGTTCAATATTTGTTGGCAAATCTCCAATAGTTTAGGATTTAGGCAGATTTATGGTATGATGTTAGTAAATCTTATTTTCTACTTATTTGTATCTTAGAATATATATAGTTGGGTCTTGGTGAGCTATTGCAGCAATCCTATAATAATAATAAAAAAATACAGACAAACTCCTTTCTATTCTTCTGGTGCATGTTCTCTTACTCCTTAGCAAACCTTGATTATTCTTTTGTTTGTTAATTCTTTTTTCGCCACTCTCATTTTCTTACTTAGATCTAATAAGATAATATTTCCAAAACTGTCCCCAGCAACAACTTGAGAATTCGAACTCTCTTAACTAATGCAGGTTATTCCATTTAAATCAAACACACCTTAAGGTGGCATAGTTCTCAACTAACCCTCATAATTAGGATCTGATCTATACTTTTCGATCTCAAATATTTTGTTGTAAACCTCAGATAAGATATCTCTTTATAATATTTTATTGATAAATCTTTGAATTAGAGAGTATAAAATACCTATAAGGCTAAGGAAGAGGATCTACGAAATTAGAGGGGTTACAATAATCCCAATTATTGAGTTAATCAATCATTTTAATATTTTATTTAATAATAATTAATTGTAAAACATGACTCCACTATATTACTTGCACAATTATATTACATAATCCAATCCATATTTGCCTTGTAACCACTATATTTAGTATAAAATATCATGAAGAGCCTTTTATTCTGCAAATAACTCTAAAATTTGTTCCTAATTAGTTGGAATATCATAAATTGTCTTTCCTTCTAATTCAAGCCATTAATTTTGATTTTGAATCTCCTACTGTGATAGTTTAATTGCCTAATTTAAATTTATTCTTTTTATATTGAGAATTTATCTTTCCTCTTGGAGTAATTTATATTATTCTACCAATTGAAACCAATTATATTTCTGTTCTTTAATAGTATCCTTAACTACAATTGATTTAAGTTGTAGTGCATTCCTACATATCCTTAAAACTTATTCATCATCTTTGGTTTTAGGAATTATTGGTATCGCTGTTGGTTACGATTCGGATTTTTATTCTTGCTATTATACTTTTTTTTAGTCTTATTTTGATTATGATTGAATAGGTTGATTGTTATTGATTTCGAGTAAATTTAACTATTTATCTTATTCCTTTTATATGAATGGAAAATGGTTTGTCAAAGTTTCCACAATCTCTCTGCAAACATTTTCAGGAATTTTTACTTAATACCATTTCTTTAATGAAACTAATTGTAGCATAATGTATTCCTAGTCGAACTCCTAATAATGAGTATTCAAAATTATAGAATTATCTTATTGTCACAAAAAAATACCATTTAAAGTTTTATTCTTAATATACACTAAGGGTTAGAACTCTGGATAGGATTGATGCAACTTAATCATAACTAGCATTTTATATTTTTTCATATTTAATTCCAAGTTAACGAAACCAGAAATAACTATATTACAATCTTATGGGTCTATTGATATTTTATCAGGATTAAAAATTGTCATATAAATTAATGAATCTTTGAAGGTTATATCTGGATTATTAAAGTTTTCTAGTTTCATCAGCTTAATCAACTTTTGATGCTTGGGATCAACGCTCTCTTCATTTTTCTATTAGAACCAATTTAAAAACATATAAATTTATGTAATGTAAATTAAATAAAATAAGAATAGTTAATTCTCACTTCAAGAATTTAATGATAGAAAGAATTATAACAGTATTTTTTTGATCCACAACTCATACAATAATTATCATTAATAATATCATTAATTCTAAAGCTATAATTGACAATAACCCGCATGAACTGGATTATTAGGAAAACTACTACATTTTGTATTTCAACTTCATCATTTAGTCAAGAGAGGATGAACCCTTATATATTATTTTAAATTTTACATCTAACTATTCTATTAATTTCCCTTGCTCTTATATTTGGTTTGACATTTTAATTGATGCTAGTTTTATATTTGATGCTTATTCATTAATTTTTATCAATGCCTCATCCTATTAAGCAGTCACATCTTAATGGAGCTGTAACAAGTCAGTCGATCCGTAATATTTTTTTTCATTTTTCCGTGGATTAATGAGATCATGTTTAACCTTCAATTCTTATCTTTAATTTTAGAATTCTTAATATATATTTCTTCTTCTCTGTATTTCTTTGGCTAGCATATCATATTTTTATGGATTTCTCTAATAATCTAAAATTTCTGTATTCATCTGATCAAGTTTGGAATCTGATATTACTATTACATACCTATTTATCTAATTTAGCCATTGATTTCTGCATCGATTAGGGCTGTGGGCTTATTTTTCATAGCATCTCTCTTATTGATATCGTTTTTCGTCTAATTAATTAGCTTTTAGACATCTAATTATAATTCTTTAAACATTTTAATTTAACAGAATAATGGAATAACAAATATCACTTCTCAAGGAATAGATAAATAACCTGCAATAAAATGAGAAAGATTATTAAGACTTGAACTTTTTATTTACTAATTTAGAGCATAGATACAATATTTTGTTGGAGGAGAAAAATAGATTAGAATAAGATTATTTGAGAAGAAGTGATTTTAATATGTAAAGTATTGCAGCCTATAGAGCAGAAGTTGATTCATTGAGGGAAGAATTATCCCAAGAACGGATGGATCATGCATAATATAAAGAATAAATATAGTTTTTGATGTACGAAAACCAACAATTAACTGATGAGGTAAATATTTCTTATAAAATTAGGTCAATAATCTTAGAGATGCTTATACTAAAATAGTTTAGCAAATTTAGGAGTAGGACGAACAATACTAACAATCCTTATAAAATAAACAGCAGTATATTGATAACTTAAGTTTTTAATTAAAATAAATAAATGATCTGAAGTAATAGCAAGAAAAGAAGTTATTAACCGATATAGAATCGAAACATCAGTAGCATTGGAGAGTGGATAAGTATTTAAACGAAATCGAAAATTATAAATCATAAAATGAAAAATTAAATTTAGAAAATAAGTAGTCCAACAAATAAATAGAAAGGCTAGAATAATAGATAACCAATTACAAAGATTAGATGATTCAAATGACAAATGAAATTGGAAAATTATAACATTCTATTCACTCGCTAAGTAAGGACGTAAAAGATAAAAATTCAAAATATTAAGGGAAAACTACCCAATAACTTCAGCAAGATCAAGATGCGAAGAGGCTATAATAAATAAACTAGTAATTGGTTTAAAAGATTGATCATCAATAGGAATAATTAGAAATATTGATGCAGAACAATTAATAATTGATATTAGAATGTGATTAGTTAAGATCTAGATTAAATGATATCGAATAAAATAAAATGTTAGTTTAAACTTAGTATGCTAAATCATTGAACAAAATGTAAAAAGAAAGAAGAGTGATTAAAGATTATTTATGTAATTGTTTTTTAGTTATTTTATTTAGAAAGGTAGAAAATACTCAGAGAAAACAGAATTCAGAATGAGAATGATGTGTCTAAGTGTTTAGAGGAAATCACTAAAAGCAATACTTAAAGATTTTATTGAAATTCACTATTCATAAATCAATTTTTTGCTGTCTTCCTTTTATTTCATTATCTTGATCTATTAACTTATATATTTGATCTTCTATATTCTCAGGGTCTAATTATCTTGCAGTGTCGAAATTAAAATAAAATATCTATCCATATTTGAATTCATCTATTCTTAACAATTACATGAGGTATTCTATCTTTTTATCATTTTCTGGTGATATTAATATTATTCTCACAAATCCCTTAAGCTTCTTGGATAATTCTTCATATTTTTATTCATCTTCATCAATACTTATTAAGCCTGATATTCTCTAATTGAGAAATATATGCAATTCTATGTCAGTGGCATGAAATATTAATGGGACAACTTCATGAAATAAGTACTTTTCTAAACTATCAATAAATTTTTTTAATACTCATAAACTGTTTCATTTATAACTTTAATATCGCTATTAATTCTAAGTTCCAGCTATTGCTTTTCTAAAATATGGGGATTTTAAACGTGAATTGAATAGATGCTCTTATATTTTTTTGAAATCTATTTCATTTTACTAATAGTGTCTAAATCTGGTTAAAGACCTAAACCTTCGAAATATATTAAACAAGTTTTGTCTTTTACGAAATCTTGAAAATACTGTTAATCATTTATAATATGCAATAGTTATCTTGAGTTCTCATTTAGAAAATTTAATAAACTAAACCTATCTCGAGGGCCATTATATAATTCTCTGTCTCCTAATCTATAAAAATATATTGTGGGCGTTTTTAAAGCACTCATTTGTGCTGCTGTTTCTGGATATTTCTTAACGTTTAGTATCCCTATTCCGATTTCAGGTTTTTTGTTATATTCATCCACCGCTCTGATTTCAGGTAATAGTTTCTAACAATGCTTACATTATTTACTATAAGATATAAACAAAAAGTAGGGGTAGGCTTTAATGGTAGTAGTGTAATTTTAATCTGTAAGTATGATTATTTTGGCTAAAGCAAATAATAGCATAATTATAGGTTATTATAAATATTTTAAATTTTTAACATGTATTAGACTTTTAAACCCCTCTAAGATCAGACTGAGTAATTTTCAAATGCTATGCAAGGTTGCAGATCAACTGTGAAATATAATCAATCAAAGGTGGATGATATAATCGATGGACAGAATTAATTTATTTAAATATTAAGAGATGCATTGGAGGTCAATATCACAAAAGAGGATTTAAATGGAATACTGTCACAATTGTAAGATATGTCCAGAGAATAAAAACTTGATATGTTCGCTCTTGTCACATAACTTTATTAAGAACTTTAACGTTAAAATGATGCAGAAATAAATAATCTGAGATAACTTAATTTGAATTTAAACGAATAGATAGAATGCTATGTTAAAGAGATCACAGAATTAAAAGTGGATAAGTAATTTCTGAGAGAATAAATGCAACACACTGAGAAAACATATTATAGTAGTGTTAGAACAAATGATTAAGAGATGATTCAAAATCTGAAAGATGAACTAAAAGACTAACATAATTTCATGCAAAAACAATACACAGAACTAATATCGCAGAAGGATAATTAAATAAAAAGCATTGAAGAGTAAAATTTGATACTAAAACTCGATATAAAGAATTTAAACTACCAGAAGGATTTATTATAAGAGGAAAAATTGTAACTTGAGAGAAAAATAAGTAAAATTAACAACAATCTGCGAACCGAGGAGTGTGAGAAAGATGAATTGTTGAGAGAAAAAGAGCTTTTAAGAAGTCATATCCAAAAGAACTAATTAAATGAAATATAAAAACTAGAATTGACAGTATCTCTGAAATAATAGGAATTAGAGTATTGTTAGAATAAATTATAGAAATAGGAATAATAGTTATAGAATTATTAATAGGAGAATGAAGAATTATTAAAATAGATAGGGTCTTACAAATATCAATTAGACAACAGGGAAATGTAATTTTAATCCTAGATTGACTAAATTTAGTATCAAATTATAGACTACTAAGATAAGATAGGAAACTAATCATAAATGATCGAAGAAGGACAGCAACAAATTTTATAAGATTAAAGCTTTATAGATAAAAGTAATATTTTTTTAAATAAATTTAGTTTATAATGCAATTTAAAGCATCACAAATAACAATAACGATGATCTAATTGATCAGATTGAAATGATAAGAGATTAATTGGTTGAATATTAAACGAATGAGAATAAATTTAAGCTCTGTGATGATGAAAAGTCTTAAGTGATATTTGACTTATAACACAAATACTCGGATTGTCAGAATACTATTCAGAATCTATAGACTTTACTCTAGACAAAAGAAAAATATATTTAAGAAATGTAGGCTGAGATTAAGCAATTAGAGAAGGCTAAAAAGGTTTTTAAATCAGAATATATTCACTTAAAGTAACTCTATGATTAGAAGTCAAATGAACTGAAATAACAGATAGATAACTTTAAGTTATTTGAAGATAAAATGAATCAAGAAATCAATAAAACTTTAAAAGTAGAAAATGAAAATCTAAGATTGAATGAAGATAATTTATATCTATAATAATAAGTTTAATAATTAAGATTAGGGTAAACCCATAAAAAGAGCTTTAGTGCAACATAGTCATTATAGGATATGACAAAATAAGAATACCAAGCACTTTCAACGACTGTAATTATCTGATATAATTTAGTTTGAGAAAATAAAACCATTGTTTACTTTGCAAGCACTAGAGTTAGCCTAAGAAATGATGAGAATACAGAAGTAAATAGTTTTAGCAGAAAACACCAGAAAAAATTGTATTTTTGGAGATTCCATGAAAGGAACTTATGATTTAAAAGAATTAATATAAGAAGAGATAAAATGTACATAACAAATTTAACTATATTAAATAAATTAGTAAAATACTTAAAATAATTAATACAAATTAGTGCAAGAAAACAAAAAGTTAAAGATGGAGGTTTAATTCAAGCAATAAAACATTGACCTAAATTAGACAGCGTATAAAGATTTATTATAAGAATATAAATAATAAAAGAGTCGGAATAATAAATAATCCCTTTCTGTTCATATGAAACCCAAAATAATATGACTTTAGATTTTTTGTTTTGTTTTTTATATATTTATATCTTATTCGATCATAATTTCTTAAACTTTTTTTTTTATTGATTACCCTTGATTCCCGATTTAACATTTTAAGAAATATCTTCGCTCTAAGTTTCTTATATTGGAATTTCAGTTCTTATCTTATCTTCTTTATCTTAAGCCACCATTCTCTCTGCAGTCTCTTGAGCTATCTTTATTCCTTCCTGAAGTAATTGAACGTCTTCTACTGGTAAAAACTAAATTATGGAAACTTTTATTTACCTCTTCTATTTTTTGATCTGTTTATAGTTCCAATGCTTATGGTTTAATATGCTCAACATAATGAGTGTAATCAAAAAATGTATTTGCTATTAAACCCAAACTATCATCCCATGGTCTTTTAGGGAAAGTGAAATAACCTTAATTTTCTTTAAGCTAAACTGCATAGTTTTTGAAGAACAATGAAAATGGTACTGGATTAGCCTTATATAACTCTTCCATTAATTAAACGTCAGCCTCCTAATCATCTTCGAAATAGTCCTTATACAATTACACTAGATTATATGAATATTTTACATCCTTCCTTTGTTGCAAGTTATAAATATTGTTTTTCTAATTCTTATTATTCTCTAGGTTTCAAAAAGGAGTAATATTTGAATTACTAAAAAAGTTCCACATAGTCTTTATTTTGTGTCATTCTCTCGATTTGTCTATTCATCATTCTTGTCTCTCTTTCTGAGAACTTCTCACCATCATATGCAGCTCTATATTTGAATTTAAAGATCTTCTTCTCTAGAGTTGATGTCTAATCATCCTCTGGATTGTGAGTATATCCTTCCAAGAAATCATATCTATGAGCAGAATATTTAGGATCCAACTCCACTTAGATTTGATCAATTCTTTTCTCAAATTCCTCATCCATTTAATATTATTCGTTATCTGTTAAGAAATAATCATTGTATTAGGCCTCTTCTTCTGATAGACCACCAAAAAATACTGTATAATTATTTTCCCATCTTTCCTTTTATTTTTGTCTCAATCTCCTTTCTCTTCTTTCATGATTATCGTGATCTAAATATTCTCTGTAAACAAATCGCTTGTATCTTAATCTGGCTCTGTCAACCACTTTCAGAGCTTTTTCAACAACTATTAGACTTTCATACCAATTCTTTGGCAATGGTTGTCGCAATTTAGGATATCTTGCCTTGATTTCTGAAGTCTAGTAACCAAGGCTTCCAAACACTGGAGATTTCTCAACATAATTAATATAGTTTTATGCTGCATTAAATCTGAATAATCTGTAAACAGGATCCACTAATATTCTATCCCTAACATCTGCATTTACAGGCATCAAAACGCTACCCTCAGCATGGCTTTCAAAAGGAGTTGCTTCTTTGTGGGTCCACATTTTCAAAAAGTTTATATTTTATGGATTAGGATTCTAAATAATCAATAATTAATTACATCTAGATCATCGGCATCAATTGGTTTGAAGGAATCTTTATAATATTGCATTTCCTCATCCATTTCATATCTTAATCTCACTAATTTGAAGACTTATCCACAAACTTAACATCTTTATAAAGGACCCTCCTTTAACATAAATACATGATTTTCATGCTATTCATAATCGTCTTCATTTTATTATCCTGTGCATGTAACATATCTAAAAGGAGCATCTGCTGTAAATACGACACATGGATTATCGACTGTTCCAAAGTTGGCCAAATGCATGTAGTCTGTATTACCGTATATTTGAAGTAGGAATGGATTTCCTGTATATGCTGCTTCCCATTCTTATGCGACAGGACCGAATGCTTCACCAGTAATATTAATTCCTCCATGTGTTGGAATGTCAGGAGTAGATAAATAGAATTTAGCCAATCTGTATGGTGTTTGAATCTAGGTTATTAGAATTATAAATTACGACACTCTTCAATGTAGGAAACGCTCCTAAAATATTCCATGATGAAGAGAAAGATCTTTTAACTGTCCAAGATAACATAATCTAAATTTAATATTTATGTATTAATCTTTCTTTTTATGATAAATCATCCACCTATCCATCTAGTTTTCGCAATTATAGTGATCTCTTTATTTGCTAGATTTAAATCAGACAAGCTTTTATTTTATTTGTGATTGCTACTCAATTATGAACCATCAGTATTAAATAAATCCACATCAACTATTTCTGGATTATTAAAACCTTAATACTAACAAACTATCTATTTCAATTCATAGATAGTTATATTAGGATTCATATTAACAAAATTAAAGTTTCTTCTATACGACCCGTCTTCTGAAATAATATTAATCTTTATTCCATTTTAAACTTAAAATGATTATAAAGCTTTCTGAGGTGATTAAAAATTCTTTTTCTAGTTTTAATCATCATATTGCTGTATTTGTTGCTATTAAATTATTTTTTATGGCCTATATTGTTCAACGAGGTCGCCATCTAAATATATAAGTTTACTATCCTTATGAAAGTTAGGCACATCAGATAACTTTGTTGAGAATGTATTGAATTCATAAAAAGAAGCACTCTATTAGTGATGAAATGCTACAATTTTAATTTTCCTATAATATTTTAAATAAATACGAAACTTTATTGCTGTCTACTAAATATTCATAGATGTCGTTCAAACTTAGAGAATCAGCTTCAAGTTATAATTGCATTGTTTCCCCAATCCTTTGAACAATAATTTCAATTTTCAAATCAGCCATAGTTTAATTTAGGGGTGGACCCAAATTAGAATTGCTATTAATATAGTCTATTAGTTCTTGGCCAACCAAAAATTGAAGATCTTCATTTTTATTAGAGTATTAGGAGAATTATTTATTTAAGTCATCTCCTTAAATCAAAATATTTCTTAGAACAAATGCGTATTGATTTGATTATTTACTTCGATATATAAAAGTCATACTTAAAATCTGGACGTGAAAAAAGAATATTAGCTATTTCTGTAAATTTTAAAGAGGTTGCTATTAATAATTCAGCTTATTTTGTTCCCAAGTACCTAACTTTAATTATAATACCTGACATCTTATTAAATAATATAATTATATTATAACAATTTCTTTATATAACATAAATTATTATGGAAATCTTCAAAGTGTGGGAATGTGGAATTGCCTTTTAAGAATATATGGAATATATTTTCTATCACTTTTTAAAATTTATTTCTTTCTATTAAAAGAGATTTCAAGATAAAATTATCAATAGAATTTATAATATTCATTGCTCTTCAATATATTATTTTTGGGAGTCTTCGTTGTCATAGTTATTTATCATAATGTCATCCCTCTGATATTGATCTTAGTGGTTATAAAAGTGTTAAGCTATTTATTAGTAAATTTATAAAATTTTTTTCTCATCAACACCCTTCTTGAATTCCTCAAACTCTTAACGAATGAATTCAGCTTCTACAGGCTGATTATCATGATTTTCTAAAAAATATTTCACAAAATAGCATTAAACTACTTGTTGTTACCTTTCAAGACCTCCTTCTTTAAAAAGTAGAAATGGCTCCTCTGGTCTTTGTTTGATAAAATCAACTATTTCTCGAATAAAACTTATATCAAGCATTTATCCGAGTTTTTCTATTATAGTTTTTTTTATGTCATATGAAAGAAAGTCGATCTCTTGCTGCAATTCATCCAAATTCTACTTCAGTTATCTTGTATTTAAGAAGAAAACAATAGTGCCATCAGACTTCTGTAATCTTTAACAAATCTAGGCCAATAATTTTCTATTCTAATTTTTTAATTTATTTTTCTGATCTGAGGATCCACCTTGTTTCTTTGAAAGAGTTCCTGTTTAATGAAGGTTATTAATTCTGCCAATTATCGTTAAAAAGACAACAAGTTGTCTTAAAAATGGTTCTTCAGTCCATTATCCTGATTTAGGAAGTATATTGTGTTTTATGCCTTTGGGTTTGCCACTTCGTTTTTTAATCTCCTAAATCTCCTCACCCTCTGAAGATTTTTACTGAGTGATGATTTACTTTTTTTATTTTCTTGCCATTTTTAATAAAATTCATTGCAAAAAATAATAGAAAGCCTTAAATAGACAACCTTAATTCTATTAGAAATTATACCTATATTTTTAATTATATTTAATAGAAATGTAAATATTATAATTTTTCTCATACAGATTATTGAGATTAATACTATCCCATTCAAATAATAAAATATTAAACTGCAAACATAAACTATATAAAGAAGTGTGTTTACTATTATAATACATCATATTTCTTAACTATGGATTTTTACTAATGTTGTAATTAAATATTAAAAACTTTGAGCCAAAAATTTTATTAATATTTATAAAAATTCTACAAAATCTACAAGATTTATGTATCAGTTAACGGGGATGTCAAGAAGACAGGCTTAGTGTCTCAAGTATGCATAAGAAATTGGGTTTGAATTTGCTTAGTAATCAAGCATTCCTAATATATTCAGAGGCAATTTTAAATACTAAGGTAAATCATACTCGAGAGATTCAATAAGCCAAGGATTATATATAGTTAATTAATTTTATGAGTACTGTTAGAAACTGGTTGTGGTGGAAAATTCATGGAGTCTAACATAAATTGTGATAGTTGATAGTGATGATGAAGGATCGTAAATTAGTATACTTGATTTTAAAAACACTCTAATTAACTGTTAGGAATAATTTCCTTAAAATTTTATGAATACAATAGTCTTATATATTAATACAGATTTTAATTATTCAGAAGAATTTTAACTGTTAGCAGATAGAGGATTAATTTAGTTGATTTATACAAATGCTTATGAAATAATATATGAATTATAAAAAATTAACATTTAGATAAATTAATTGTCTGATTCCTATTAGAAACTGATAAATGAGTAAGAGTAAAACCTCTATTAATTAATAATATTAAATGTCGAAATGTCAGCTTCAATGAAAAACATATAAGTAAAAGAGCCAATTTTGAATTTTGTTAGATAACTGTATAACTAAAATTTGGTCTGTGCAATAGGTTTTAATTAAGTTTCTGAAATTTTAACATTAAAGAGGTTTCAACCCATTCAACCTGAACCCAGACCTCAACGTCTACCTGAACCTGAACCAAGAGATGAAGATTGTAGTAGTTGTTGTCAAAAATTACTCTATTATTTAATTCGCATGGCACTAGTCGGTTTTTTAGTTATTATATATGGAAATTCTACATGAAAATAAACACTCTAGATAATATATTTTATGAGTAATTATTCATTTAAGAACAGTATTTGAAAAATTCGTTCGATCTTTTATCCTTTAATTGGTAAAATTATAGTTAATTGTTTTTAAGATTTTTATTTTGTACATTGAAATCATAATCACTCTAAGATTAAAAAAGTAATTTCATATCTGATATATACTATGATTCTTAAGAAAAATTCGTTATAATATATATAAAAATTATTTAAAATATGGGAAATACATAAAACTCTTAAAATTTTAATGCTGAGTAATACTAAAGAAACTCTGGGCTATCTATGTAGGAGGTAGTTAGAATTAGAAATGTTTTCGAATAATTTGAACCTAAAGTATTAAATTTGAAATATAGATATCAGGATGGATTAGTTCAAACTGATGCGATAAGAAGACTATATAGAGATTCTTATGATGCTCCTTAGTTGAATAATTAGATTGGTGAAAGGGAAACATTAAACTTTGATCAATTTTTTGAAATTATGAGAGCATCGATGATTGAGAAGAAAAGATAATATCCTGGAGTCGACTTTGATGATGGAGCGAACGAAAATGTTTAATGCTTTTTTTGTTAACCACAAAGACAGTATTCATGAAAATTTCAATACATTTGTAAAACTGAATTTCCATTTTAACCCAAAGGACTTCGTATATTTAAATATGGATTTTAATTATTTCCAGGGATTGGATTAGTGATTGGATTATGGACACTTGAATCATGCTAACTCTTAAACTAATTTCTATTTGGTATTTATACTCCGTCACTGTTTTTGGTTATTTATCCATAAAAATCATCTCTTTTTCTTGAAATTATATCATCATCATTTCTTTTATTAGAAATTTCCTTTTCCCTTATTTACTACTAAAGAACCTCCCTCATATGTTGCTTATTCTATTCTTTTTACAAATTTCTGTTGTAATAATCAATAGTTTCCCTTCTTTATACATCCTCTATTCCTTTATTTATATGATTTTCTATCATTTGTTATTTTTCTCTATTTTAAATAGAATCAGCAAATTATCTTTAAAGTCTGTCTTAATTTATTGAAACTTGCTTATAATACTAAATATAACACAAAAATGTACATCCTGATACTACTATTGCTTTTACAAAACACGATTTTCATATTCTTATTGATTTTTTTAATTTTAAAATTTGTCTTACTGAATTAAATCATACTCAATTTACTTTTTCCTATTTTGATGTGTGATTTATGCATCAGCTATTGCTTTCATGGCTTATTACTATTACATCTTTTATAATTTCTACATCTCCTAGTATTATTAAGCCTGTTAAACCAGATCTTACTCATCATAAATCTTTTACATTTTCTAAAATACTATTTTATGTATACCTATGTTGTCATTTATTCTTATTTATACTATATACTCTAATTGTAAGCTTATTATAATTCTCTCTGCTTTTCCTTTTGTTAAATTTTTCTTTAATATTGATCAAACTCAAAGGCCTTTTACTATTCACTAATCAGATTTTATTCATGTTCGAGATTCTTACGCTTATATTCCATGAGAGATTGCTGTTTATTTCTTTATTGCTCTTCGAGAGTACTTCTATAAAAATATGGTGATATTTTTGTTACCTTAATAACTGTTTCATATTAAAATTAATGAAATTTTCCAAATCGGCACGAAATACTTTTCAGTCTGATAACTATAATCCTCCACCTGGCTACTATTCAGGAGTGGAATCTAAAGACAATGTAATCAAATTTTAGCCTGCAACAACAACGTTTTTGAAATGTGATAGATTTTCTTTTGCTAAGGAGGAAACACACCCTGAATATAAAACAATTGAAGGATTTGATAAAATAGCTTATGAAAGTTCCTTCAAGAAAGCATTATTGTAAGCACAACTATTTGCTAGAAATTATGTTACTAAAGTAATAAAAACTATTAATATAAGTCTCAAACATAATTAAGACAAAAATCTATAGTTCATAAGAAAACAGCAAAAAATTTATTGGAACAGCTTTAAAATTTTCTCAATAACTAGCTAAGTATATCACCAGAAGGCTAGATGATAAAACAAAAGCATGAAGTCTTACTATAGCAGCTATAGATGATATCAAATGATGTAAATTTTTTATAATAATTTATAGTCTCCTGGACCAGGATAATATGATATAAAGAATACCCTCACTAAACCTAGAACTTAAGCTTGTTTTATCAAAAGTGGATCTCAAAATCACAAATAGGCATAATCAGAAGCCAGTACAGATATCCTTCTATTACAAACTTTGTAAAAGCCCGATAGTGCTGGATCAACTAGCTAAAAAAGAAAATAACAAAAATATATTCCTAGAGATGTACCGAATGATTACAATATTGAATAAATAATGGCTAGAGATAAAAATGATAAAAGAAAGCAATAAGGACCTGCGCCAGGATAATACGAAATAGATTCTTGCGTAAAATAAATATATTTAATAGTTTGGAAAAGTTAAGGATTTTAATCTGGTGAATTAATGTTTTGATAGTAGAGAGCCAAGATTTAAGTAAACAATTGATGAAAAACCAGGGCCAGGAGAATATTAAACTGATAAGCAAAAGTTAGTGGGAGGATATGTATCTAAAATGCCACGACAGTAAATTGGATAAAATGATACTGTTGGAGTAGGCACATACACAGTGAAGGAGCTGAGTAAACCTGAACGAAAGGATGGCAGATTTCCGAGTTCTTTTGGATCAGGATCTAAAAGATTGTATGAAACATTATCCGATACTCCTGGTCCAGGGTCGTATTAGTAACCTCCTAAAAAGAAAGGACCGAAATATGCTTTTAAGATAAAAGAAAAAAGGATAATTGAGCCAATCAAACCATTGTCATTTGGATTGGCAGTTTCTAATGAAGTAATCTAGGTTGTAAAAAAAAGAAGTGTAAGCGCTAATAAGGTTTTTTATAAAATATATATAAATAGCCTAATCAACATATGTTCTCATCAGGAGTCCCCAGATTTAAGGAACAAGAATTATATGATCTTGGTCCTGGAGCTTATGATTAAAATGAATAATTTGTGAAAACCACTTACAATAGATCTTAGGCTTTGTTTTCAAAAAGTCCTCGTTAGAAGGATCTGAATGCTTAAAAATTGGGTCCAGGTAGTTATGACAACAATTATTAATTGGTAAAGAAAAATATAGTGAAGGATATTCTTTTTTGATAAAAAATTTATATTTATAACAAATTAATAAAATAAAAATGGGAAGCTAATGTTGCAAGGGAAATACTTAACCATAAGGTATATTTTACCAATATTTTTTAAAATCAAAGATGAATTGATTATTGGTTAAAAAGATACTGTTTAAGGTACTCCAAATGCTCCTATCCATAAAATATCCCTATCTTAATAGGGTAGTAGAAGATCATAAGTGGAGGAATAAAACAATCCTTCTTAAGATATAGTTAATTATTAAGATTAACCAGCGCACTCTCTGAATACATATAAAGATTAGATAAATGAATTGTAGTAGGCACCTGAAGAATAAGAGGATTTCGACCCATCTCCGAAAAATGATTGCAAATCACACAAATCAAGAAAACTACTTATAGGGCCAGAGATTTTCGTGAAATTAAAGGAAGGATCGATAAATAATTACTATAGTCTCGGTAAAGTTTTGGGATAAGGAGCGTTTGGGAAGGTTTGGCGAGTGACACACAAAACAACTGGATTAGTAAGAGCAATGAAATAGCTTAAGAAGCAATCTCTTATTAAAGAGGAGGAACAAAGGTTATTCTCTGAAATGAACATACTAAAAAATCTCGATCATCCTCACATTGTTAAACTTTTTGAATTGTATTAAGATGACGGAAGCTATTACTTAGTTACTGAGTAAATTTATTATAATAAAAAATTAGATATCTATAGGGGGGCGAGCTATTTGATCGTATAAAGAAGATGAATTACTTCAGTGAAAACAAGGCGGCTGATTACATCAAATAGATACTTACAGCGGTTTTATATTGTCATGATCAAAATATTGTACATAGAGATTTGAAACCTGAAAATATAATATTTGTTAACGAAGAACAAGATTCCTAACTCAAAGTTATAGATTTTGGTACTTCTCGAAAATTTGATGGACTAAAGCAAATGTCAAAAAGATTAGGAACTGTAATGAAATCAATTTTATTTTAGCCTTATTATATAGCACCAGAAGTTTTAAATCACCAATATAATGAAAAATGCGACATATGGTCTTGTGGAGTGATCTTATACATTTTACTATGCGGTTATCCTCCTTTTGTGGCAAAAACAGAAAATTAAATTTTGGAAAAAGTTAAACTAGGAAGATTTTAATTTGATCGTATATATAATTATGAATCTAATTAGCTGATGATTGGGACTCCATATCTAAGGAAGCAAAAACCTTGATAACTAAAATGCTTCACATGGATCCTAATAAGAGATTGTCAGCCAAACAAGTTTTAGAGGATCCTTGGATTTAAAAATTTGCTCCAACCTAACAAATAAATCTTAAAGTTCTTAATAACTTAAGATAATTTTAAGTAAATTTTTTATTTAATTATATTTATTGATTAGGCCTAAACTATATTAAAATAAGCTCTCATGTCGTTTATTATTACATAAATGTCAACTAATAAAGATATTGAGGAATTAAAAAATACTTTTAAGGGATTAGATGTCAATAATGACGGATATCTTTCAAAATAAGAACTCATGTAAGGTCTAGCTAATGTAACAGCGGATAAATAGTTATTAGAAGAGGAAGTCAAGAGAATACTTGATTTGGCAGATTTAAACTAATCTGGATAAATCGATTTTTCAGGTATTCAATATTAATTATAAGAGAATTCTGTATGGCTGCAATGAATCAGGAGAAATTGCTTTCTGTTTAGAAGGTCGAGCAGGCTTTCAAAATTTTTGATTAAAATAGTGATGGCTTCATTTCTAAATAAGAACTTGAAAACATAATGGGAGATTTAGAAGATGATATTTGGCACTAAATACTTTAAGATTGTGACTAAAACAATGACGGAAAGATATCATATGAGGAATTTACTAAAATGTTATTAAGTAAAGCATGATTTTATATTATTCTACAATATTAATTTTATAGAATATTTAACAAGGAATATATATGTAATAAACAGAGATTCAGAAAGATCAATCAGTATATATCATATAAATCAAAAGGTTTGCCATGCTAGAACACGAACAGACAAAACTATTTTTGGATTGGCATTTTATGAATCTACAGAAGATAAGTAAGCAATTGTAAGGGAATCTTTGGATTATTTCAGATTTATGACCTTAATGAAAAACTATAACTTTGAAGGTTTGAAATTGATTTCTAACTCATAGGTCCATGTGACAAAGTATTGATTTATTTATGGGTTGTCACTGCACATTTTTTGAGAGAGACAGAAAAAGTCGATGATTAGGCTACTGCAGAGAAAACATTTAAGAGGATTTCTGAAGAAGCAGCTCCAAGAAAGGATGATAGAAAGAATTTTTTAGGAGGATTGTTGGTTGATGATGGAGCGTCATTCGAAAAATACAACAAATATCTATAATCTCTAAAATAAATTTTAGGATAATAGATAATAGAGAGGTAATCATTATGATTATCATGTAGATTATATGAGGGAGGTAAGAAAAGATTCGAGGCTAAATTCTGGACTGGACTAAGTAAAAAAAAGTTTATGGGACTTACATATTGAACATTTATAAATCATTCAATTATTTTTGCAATTTATTCCTTCACCTTCTTGGCTTCTTCTGCATCAACTAACTAAAAGGATATTAAATCATGTTACCATCAGTTTTATTATGTCTATTTAGAATGGAAGTTTCTTGCTTGTCTCCTTTTATTCATCCTTCTTGTCTCCGAATGTCAGCTCCTCTTCCTCCTGCTTGTATGAGACTGCCTTGATGAGTAGATTTTCTGGCTTTGCACCTAATGGTCCAACAGTTGTAATTCCCTTCACCAATTGGCCTGTGTATATCAACTATTGAATCTGGTTTCTGTAAACCAAGAAGTATTTGGTGCCATCTTTAGGCTTCTCAATAGTAACATATCCTTTCTGGACGATATCTTATGCATTTCTTCTGAATTTCTCAATACTTCCCTAATTTATTTAAAAATTTAAAAAATTTAGAAACCTTGCATAATTATTCTGTGCTCTCTTTATATTCATATCTCATTATTATCTCTTTTGGCTCTTCCTCTTCAGGCTTCTATTCATCAGCACCTAAAATAACATTGCTTATTACCATCTTCTCCTTCACCCTCAGATCCACTATCTTGTTTCTGAAGTGCAGACTAAAATAGACTAGATATTGGCTGAGGCTTTGTCAAATCAATCTTGTTGTTAGCGTCAAAGATGGGCTTGTTCTCTCCAAGGAATGAGCCTTTAGGATCAAAGATATTTGTGAGGAATGGTGGTGTCACTCCATTGTTATTGAAAATATTGGCTCCATTAGTATTGAAAACAGATCCATTTCCAAGGGATCCAAACAAGTTAAATTTGGGGGCTTCCTACTATTTAGAGTCTGTGCTCTAAGTTTCATTAGTTTTATCATCTTTCTTCTAAATATCAGCTTTAGAATCAGCCATAATTTATTAATGAATTATTTTGAAAATTATTTTCCCACATATAGGGGGTCACTTATAACAAATAATAGAATTATATGTGAAAGATATTTGTTTTAGTAGGAAGAATGTGTTGATAAATAAGAAGAATCACAAATATGTGATAGATATAAATTTTAATGAATATAGTTTAAAATATATCAGTTAATTAAGCAGAGCCAACCCTCACAAGTAGCTAAATTAGTAAATTGAGGAGTTCACGAGTGAATATATATGATAGAGTTAAAAGCACAATACTAACATCAGATACATAAACTTTAAAAATAGGAGCAAAATCTCCTCCATAAAAAAGAAATTTAATCGATATCCGTCATCCCAGAGAATTAGACTCTGTTATTAAAACTTTATTAATACCATGTAAACATAATAATGAATGGTGTCCTCATGATTAACTATTTGAAAAAAATGCAAATGGTAAAACATTAAGATAACTTTGCGAATTTAGAGCTGATTGGTGTAAATTGCTATTGCATCTTGAAAGGGATTATTAAAATTATTTATGTAGGCGGTCTCCAAGGAAATTAAAATTATATAATGAAGAGGAATAAGAAAATAAAGAAAAAAAGCACAAAAAACTCATTCCAATCACAGATATGATTGAATAGTTTGAACAAATTCAAAGAAAACATAAATTCACATAAATACCATCAATTTGGTAATTTATGGATTGCTCGACATGTAATGTAAACAATTGATTTATTTTTAATTTTACCGTTGATTATTTTATTTTTCATATGTCTAAGCATTCCGGTGTGAAATATGATTATTAGTCATATCATTAAACATATATACCTTAACCATTTGTTGGATCAAATAGCTACATTTAATAGGTTCCTCAAAGTTAAATTTACCAACCCACTCAAATAATATAGGGAGAACCAATAATTTTACCATCAGTTAAGAAAGTAGTATAGGGAGAAACCATCACAGCACATAAGGATGCATGTTGTGATGATTGTGCCAAAGGACACCAATGTCAATCATAATAAGTGGTTACCAGAAAAGTTTAATACAAGCGTACGATTTTTTTATTATTTGTAGCTGTTGTACAGTAAGTTCCTTAAGTGTCGATTGTTGGAAAAGTAGACGAATTGGAAAAAATTCACTAATAGGAAATAAGAGATATAGAATAACGATTCCAAAGCTAACTTGATAGTTTCATTCAATAGAAGAATTAAGAAGATCAAGCAAAATAAATGAGTGATCTCAAGTAAACAATCCTAGATTTGAAATCTTAGATAAATTAGCCATACTAATATCCTTAACAACAATAGTTTCAACCCTATTAATCATAATAACACTTATACGATTTAGAAAAATTAGAGAGAGAACTTTCAAAAAAGAAAAACAAAATAAAGAACCTTAAAGGTACTAATTAAAATATCCAATAGTTTATATCGAAACTTTAAAGCAAGATAATTCTAGTAAAAACTAAATGTTAAACGAATATGAAGTTAGATTATAATAATAGGAACAACTCTTAAGACTCCCTCCAAAAGAGACATTTATTCAAGTTCCTTAATCATCAGGGCCACCAACTGAATTGATATCTAGAATTTAAACGTTGGAAAGGGAAAGAGAGGTAATATTTTCATTTAAATTAAGGACTTAATTCGAGAACTTGGATTTTCGAGGGGAGATCTTTAACAGATAGACACGTTGAAAAATGCTTTGGCTTAAACTAGTCAAGAAAATGCTAATCTATAATAGAATTTCAGTAGACTGATGAATGATTTCAAATATATTGAATAGGAAAACATTAAATTGAACACTATTGTAACATAGAAGGATGAATTAATCAAATCATTAGAATAAAGAATCAGTGTGGAGCTATCGAGATAATCTATGATATTGCAGCAAAATAACCCAAGCAGAGTTATTGTCGAATAAACTACTAGGCCTATGCAATAATAATATATATTATAACAGCAACCACAAACATAATATGTATTGAAAGAAGTTCTAACTCCAATTTAACAAACCTAATCCTAGCCAACGATAATAGTAACAGACTAACAGAAGCAACCATATTAAAGTAAGATCTAATATATAGTAGATGCTCCATAAGTGATTCAACCAACTTTATAATAAACTATTTAATAAGGAAAATTATGATATATTATTAAAATCAAAACTATAAAAAATCATGCTGTCTTTGTATTTAGGTTTTTTTTATTTCTTCGTGTATCTATTCTTGAAGTTTAAGTTATTTGAATTATTCATCATAAAACGACTTTTAACATTATAATTCGACATTTAACTTTTATATTACTATTTGTCCATCACTAACTCTATTCATCAATTCCTTTTTCTCTCTATTCAATTATTCTATTTAGTATTGATATTATTTATTTTAATCGGACAACATATCTGTCTTCATTATTAAGTTATCATAATTTTCTTCAAGCACTCTCATGCAACTCTGTATATGTTAATTTTATTATTCTAGTTATATAACTTAAATCGATTTATTTTAAAGAATATCATTTAATTTTTGAACTTCATTAAGCAATATTTCTAATTATTACGAAAAATGTCTATTCTATTATGATATATTGGCGTTAAATAAAATTTATTGTTAAATCTAATGATCTTATCTTCTTTATGACTCAATATATATATTTTATTCCTTTAAATCATAGTTTTCATTAACTAACTATTTTAACTAGCTTTGAAGATCCTATATTTTTCTCTCATACTTATTTTAAAGATTATCGATATATCCTTATAATTATTTTGTCTCGAACTTTAATTGCTATATTTCGTTGCTATAATAATCCATAGTTGAGTCTGTCTAATGTTTCCAGCTTGATACATCGAAATCTTTTTCTGAACTAGATAAGCTAAACATATTAAAAATAATTTGTTAAAAAATTTTATTAATAAAAACTAGAAACTGAATGTCAAATATTATTCAATAATAATTCAATCAATTGATTAGGATCTATCACTTTATTCTAAAATATGGCTTTTAAGTCTTTGATATTATCATCTTTAACATAAATGGATAATGCTAAGTTATTCATAAAATATTTTAGCAGCTGCTCCATATCATCCACATTTTCTAAGATCAATGCCAATAAAGCTCGAACATCACCAACACTAATTTGGAACTTTCTTTCTGGATTGAAAAACTAATTATACATCATATATACTTTAACGAAGAAATTAATGAGATCGCTTTCTTTATGATTTTTCGATATAACAATCTACTTGAATTTACTAAATTATTCATAGTAAACTATTTCCTCATCTAAATAGGGATTTATATTAAAGGCTAATAAGATTCTATCCTATATCAATTAAGGGAGTTCTTTAAAACTCAAATAAACATCTCTAAGAATAAATTAAAAAATATAGGGTACTAAGCAATTATAAATAAAGTTACCTTTCATATTTGACTTCTTCCCAGAGAGTTCAAGATATTGTTAAGTATTTTTAACCAAAATTTTAAATTCCTTTATTGTGTTCATTTCTCTGTAATTTATTTTCTTTTATTTATTTATAATGCGAGGGTTAACTGATAAATGTTTCTTTTTTGTCAATATTATATCTATAATTGAATTGTTCAGCTCTTGTTCTGGCACATATCGTTCTGACGAAGAGTCTCTTTTTGATATCATAGAATCATGCATAAACCCCAATATTACTTTGTTGTAGTTGGTTTGTATTTAACTACCTGATACTGTAATGGCTGTACTTCGCTAATATTCGTTCTCTATATTATCTGTAAAAATGTTATCTAATTTGCTATGGTGCAATAACTCAACCTTAGTCTCCGCATTGAGTTCATACCTTTTTCTTGGGGTCTTAGTAGTTGTTTATAGATGATAAGGTAATAATTTCTAAGTTTTTTTGTCTTTATTCATGAGATCGAGATAGTAACTTTGATACTTATAATTTTTATATCCCTTCATTCCTATATATTTTGGAGATGCAGTGGTTGGTTTGGGTAATTTGGGAAGTTATAGTTATTAACTTGACAATCTTTATTTTATTTACATTATAATATCAATCTACTTTGCTTTTTTATAGTAAGAATATAAGCTTTTGTCGAGATGAAAAATAACTGGGAGTTTGAGGACTAGTAGTTTAGGTTTTTGGACTTAAATCTATAACATTCATTTTTGTTTTTATTGATCTTTGTGATGTGTGGAGAGACGATACTTAGGATCCTATTTTACTTTTTATTGCCATATTCAGCAAATGCTGACTGAATTTCGAATGTTCTTTAAATATGATGCAATAAAACCTTTAGATTTATAAGAAGGAGATCTTTCATCAGGAGATTTACTTTAGAGTCTTAGCATTATTTGATCACGCCGTTTACCACCCATTCGAACAAAAAATGTTTCATCATTAGTCATATACCCTTATTAAAATTTTCATTATTACTGCGATCCTAAAAATTACCTGTAGGAAGTTTAGTTATATCAATCATCTTAAATGGTGTGGGACTGTCATCACTTTCTAATGTTTTAGCACCCTTAAACTTAAACTTTACTGGACTTATAGGTTTTTCTCTAAATTTTATCTAATAAATATCTACTAATAACTAAAATTTTCTACTCTCAGATGCTTTTTTCTTCTGAAACCCTTTTGCCCATATATACTATTACATAAAATAAATTGAGCAAAATTAATAAGAAAATTATATATATCAACTATCAACTTAAGCCTACAAATCATCAGCGTAATCATCAATTTCCTCAACATCCTCTTCCTCATCCTCCTCATCTTCCTTCATTTCTACTTACATGTTTGACTCAATTATTTAAATTTGCTAATTTTAAATTTCTTAAAAAATTTACCTTCTTGAGTTTCTCCTCATATGCTATTTCTCTTTATTGCAAGGATTCTTCATCCAAAAGGATTTTTGGTTTATCCCATGCTGCATTCGATGATTTGATGATTTTAACGAATAAACTCATTTATATTATTATTTAAAATATACTCAAATTTCCTCGTCTTATGAAAACTCTATTACCAACCTTCTGCCATAAAAATGAGTATTTTAAAGTGAATCAAATGCATTTTAAGCCTCTTCAACGTTAACAAATTCAACAAAAGCGAATCCTTTATGATTACCATCTAGCTTTTTCGGTAATCTCAACTTTTTAACCTCTCCATACTATTTAACGAGTTTTCTCAACTCCTAAGCATTCGCCTCAAATGGAACGTTTCTTACAACTATTTTATTTGTTGGCTCCACCTCTTCTCTCTACTTTTTCTCAGTTTATACTAAATGTTAGAATAAAATAATTACCTTTCTTCTAGGGTCTACTCATAGATAGTTATAACGAGTGATTGACAAGAACTACATTTTATAGTTATTTAATAGCCTTCTAAGCATCTTATTCATTTTCAAATTCCACGAAACCATAACCTTTTGACAATCCCTCCCTGAAGACTATTGAAACTTTCTTGGTTTTGAAATTTTAGAATATTTTTTCTAGTTGTTTTTCAGTAGTAGAGAAATTTAGATTTTTTACATACACTATTCGTTATAAATCATCTTAGTCTTATTGAGGTTATTCAGCTTTAACTTATTCCATTCTTTCACTCATTAAAGATTTAGGAGCCCATTCTAAATACAAATACGATCCTTTGAATTTATAGTAAGACAAATTTCTGAAAGCATTTTAAGCTTATAATGTGTCCTCATATCTAACAACTGCTAAGGCTTTATTTGGTGCTAAATAAATATTTGTCACCTTTCCGAATCTTGAGAAAAGTTCATGTACATCATTCTCATCAACTCGATATTATAAATTTTTAACAAATATAGTAACATTTGATCTCTCACATAGTCCTTTTTCTACTTTTAAAAAGTCAATATTTAATCCGATACTTTTCAACCAATCTTTTGTCTCTTTTATTATTTAAGTCTCCATCATCGACATCTTTACTGCCATATCCTCATTTTCTTCTGCTAAAATATCCCTTTTGTCTAGGTCATATTTTTTAGATATATATTCAACAATAGTATTTGGATTAAGAAACAGAGTATTCCATGATACTGTATCCTCTAACCTTTCGAGTAACTCCTATTTTTTATATTTTTTAAATGAGGATTTTTCTTCCACTTTAATTTCTTCTGTTTCCTTTTTATCCTCCTCGTATGCTGGTCTTACGTGTAGAATCCTACCTAGTACAATTTTATTATCCAATTAATCATATGCTCTCATAGCCTCTTCAGGAAGAGCATATTAAACAAAGCAAAATCCTGATAAAGAACCTCCTCTCATTTTAGGTAATTTTAAGCTTACTACTGTTCCGTACTTACTGAATATGTCTCTTATTTCTTGTTCATTGGAAGTATAAGGAATATTTGTCACATATAATCTTTTTTCGTCTACATTAGCGGCAACCTTATTTTATGGTGCTTCGACCTTCTTAATCTCCTCTTTTGCTTATTCAAACAACTCATCGACTTGTTATTTATCTTGATTAAGCTTTTTTTAAAGCTTTAACTCTTTTTATCTATTCTTTGGATTATCGATTTCTCCTTTATCTATATTATCATTCCAAGCCATAGCAGATGTATTAGTCTATTTCATCAGCTTTATAAATTCCTTGAATTTTTCCGATTTAGGTAGTTCTTATGGTTGTGGTTCCTTTGCGTCTTACTTAATTTTCTTTTGTGGCTTATCATCAATTTTTGTATGATTTGACCATCCTTTAGGCAAATTTGGATCGTCCTTAGTTTTTGCCCAACTGACGTTGATTTTCGACATCATAACAAAGGTTTTGTCAAAAAACTTAATTGCCTATTCAGCATCCTCTTATTTTTTATATCCTATGAAACAAAATCTTCTGTTCTTATCCCCTTTGAATATTATCTTAACATCAGTTATTTCTCCCTTTTTTTCGAATATCTACTTCAATTGGGTCTCTGTTATCTGATTTGGTATATTCTTCACAATTAATCTACTCATAAAAATGTATAATTAACTTTACTTTTACGGAAGAGAAGATTTAGTGGAATTTCAGGAAATACAAAATTTGAAAAGAGTTACTTTTGATGGATAGGTTAAAAGTATTCAAGGAGGGAATAAATCTTTTTTTATTATTGACAATCAATTATAGACATGGGCATTTGGTGCAAATTGGAAAGGATAATTGGGTTTAGGATATAAATGTGATTGGCAGCTTATCCCTTGTTAAACATCAAAGAGCTTCGATTATATACACAGCAGCGACTCATATTCTTATGGAATTTCTGAAGATGGGCTATATTCTTGGGGAGAAGCAACTCATGGAAGCACTATGTGCCCTAAATCTACTGAGGCGCCTATATAGGTTTATAAATCTGCAGAAATAGTTTGTTGCAGCAACTAAAGAGCATATTTCATAGCAAATAAAACACTTTTTGGCGTTGGTAATACCAGTCTTATGGGTGTTTAGCACCATAAAGTTTCATCAATAAGACCATTGAAAATCTTTTAGAATGTATATAAGATATCAACAACTATCCATCACACTCTATGTCTTACCTATGATGGATATGTTTACTCATGGGGAATGGGATCATAAGGAGAATTGGGACATGAGATGGATAGTTCTGAAATTGAGCTACTTGTTCTTAGACCTAAGCTAATAAGTGGGCTGAGTAAGATTGAAGATGTGTAGACATCAAATCACTACAGTCTAGCTTTGAATAACCTAGGGGAAGTATTTGAATGGGGTAAAGGTTACAAAAATTTGGATTTTAATGAAGCATTGAAAATAAAGAAAATTGAGTTTCCAGACAAGATGTCCAGAGTATAATAAATATCTTCTTGCTTGAATAATTCGGCTGCCATTGATCAGCTGGGTAGATTATATATATGGGATTAAAATAATCCAGAGCCATTTTAATTAAAGGCAAAAAAACTAAAATGTAAATAGATATTATGCGGTGACAGAATTGTATTTTTTGTTGCATCTCATGATGGAAGGTATAACTCAGAGTATTACAAGATAGCTGTGAGATGTAGATTGCAGTCGATGAGAGATTATGTCAAACATAAAAATAGAAGAATATCTAATGAATTCTATAACGAAGATGGTGATGCTAGACTTCTGTCAGATTTGAATCTTGAAAATGTATAAAAAACTGATGAATTTGTTCCAATAGACTATTTGAAGTCAAGCATGCAGAGGAGTCCAAGAAAATTGTTGAGGAAAAGTTCTATTTAAATTTTAAGAGAGGATGCTTATAATGCATATAGAAATTAAAGAAGAAGCATTTAGTAAGAAATGAAGGCAAGCTAACAAACTGTTAAATCATCAAAAAATCTTAATTTAAACCTTAATCCTATGATTAAGAAAGCATTAGTCATCGATAAAGTTAATGAATTAATATTGGATTCTGAAAGATCAAATCCCTTGTATATTCCGTTTGAGAGACCTAGAATATATACTTAAAGGATTGAGGTTTAACCTTTGTGTAAGAGAATGATAATCGAGGATTAAGATGTTCTGAAATATGAGTACATGAATCAAATTTAGAAAGGATATGAGGAAAAAATATTTAGAGATAATATAAGAAATGACTCTGATAAGCTTCCAATCAATTATCAAAAAATTAAAAATGATATCCTTAGATTTGAGGTAATATTTTTGTTTAATTAAGAGAATAAATATGTAAGAATGTAAAAGTAATTAAAAAAACTTCAGTTATAGAAATGATATAATTAACAAATTATTAAAGAAAAATTTTCAATTTAAAAATATATTTAATCAGAATATTTAGCAGCATGTTTCTCTCTTTTTGGGTGGCTCTTATATCAACATTTATTATTATTAAGGTAATTAGATAGGTATTTTTCTTGCTCTGCTAGAATTAATTGTAGTATTTTTCCCTTATTTTGACATACTATCATTATCATCCTACAACGTGAAGGCTTAATTTGTAAGCAATATTTCATCTTGAGAACATTATAATTGCTAAATTTTAATATTTCAATACCTGAATCTAACTATTGAGTTAAAATAAATTATTGGATTCCATATCTAATTATAATACTTCAAGAGGTTCCTTAGAATTAGGTCCACTTAATTCTTCAGAAGTATTCAGAGACAAGGGTAGAGAGGATCTTTAAATATTGGCTCTAGTTGATTATTATTCTGAGTTCAAATTTTATTCAAGATATTATTAAAACTTAAGTCTAAATTCGTCTTAAATATCAGCTTTGTTAGCTGATGTTTAAGTTCTTCTTAAACTTCTTCGATATTATTCTGTCATTGCATTAATATTGATATCATCTTGACTGCAAGATAATTACATCTAATATTTTGCTGCCTCATCTTTTATGAACTACCTATCATATGGAATACCATATTTTTGCAATACTGTTTCCATCATACTTAGTTCTTACTTTAATTTTGATAACTATTGTTCAATTTATTCATAACTTAATCTAAGATTTAGTTTAACTTTATTCACTATCTTTTTTGCTCTCTATGCAAATTTTAAGGTTTATATAGTTTTATCATCATGTTCAAGGGCTGGACTTACAGCACAAATAAAAGATGTATTCGAATTACCTCCTAAACATTCTTTCAGTAGAGTGGTAAGTTTAGAATCTCTGTAAGGAACATGTTTTTATTTTTTACTCGACAAAGCCATAATGCAAAATCCTAAACATGATAAACTTTGATTTATCTTTTTGGTTTCTTCTAAGGTTTATCCTGTACTCACAGTTTTAGCTAGTCTCTCACTTCCAGCCAAATCTATAAATTGCATTTTAGAAGTTCTAACAGATTTATCATCCCATGTAACTATCATTCTATATATAATAGTTCTTACTCAATTGTGAAAATGACATGCGATCTACTGGATCTCTAATTGAATTAAGTCACACCAACAGATCTAGCCTTTGTACCCAGAGCAACTAATTCAAATAAATCGGAGACATTTTGAACTTCAACTTCTTTAACTCCTTGTAATTTAGGGCCATCAGTTATATTCGATATCTTAGAAATAATAAATTAAAAATTTTACTTTTAGATCTAATCGTTTCTCTGATTCTCTATACTTATTAACTATTTAAGGATTTAGCAAATCATATATTGCTTCATTGTATATTTCAACATAAGAGACCTTTAATTGAACACTCTTAACAGATTCTTATTCTTTGATTTGGTTACTATACTAATTAATGTCTGTTATTAAATTACTTATATTATCTGTAAAAACGACCTTGGCAATATACCAGCATCCGAGTCTATTTAGTAGTTATTTGTTGCTATCAAAAGCATATTAATTGTAGATTCTGGTCCCAAGATAGTATAGGTCTTACCAGATGAAGTGGCCCCATAAGCAAATACAGCACTATTATATCCCTATGAACTTTGATTATTTATTTTATTTTTTACAAAATCTCTAATTTAGGTAGTACTATGGAATCAAACACTTCATACTGTAGTGTAATAGGAGGTAAAATTGTATCAAAACTAAATATCTCATCTTATTTTGGATTTTTATATATAATTGCATCCTCCTAAATAATCCAGTTAGTAGACTAATTAAGATTAATTAATCAATACTTGTTCCTCTGCCTCATCTTAAAACTATTTAAATCTTATTATAACTTTTATGGTGTTATCCATTATCAGAAAAAATAATAAAAATAATAATATATAATAGTTAAGTGGTAAATATATAATCATAGTCCTGTCATATTAACACTATTACTTATTTTTTGATATCTTGCCTTAATTAGACCTTTTGAAGACTTTCTTGTCTACATAAATCCAGTTCTACTTACAGGACTTTAATTTATAATGTCTTCCATTATTTGTATTTTTCTCACACAATAGATAGATCTACTAAACAGTTTTCTCTCAACAACAGGCTCTGAATTTATTATCAGTTTGTATGAATCTTATAATTATAGTTTGTTATTTGAATCTTATTTTTTTGGAGTATTCCTCAAGGAAATTTTTTTAGTGTAATTAAATGATTAATCTTTGGTTGAGCTAAAATCTCTATCCATTTGTTAAGTTCTTATTCTTATTGTCGGACTTTTAGTCTAAATTTTGTTTTTTCTGTTATAAAAAAAATTATATTATTTGATTGTAAATAATACATTTTAATTTCTATCCAGTATTTCCCTTTCCATCATAGCAAATCTCTTACGAATTAAGTCAGCTATTATAACAACCCTGCCATCCTCGATTTTATTATTCTTTGTGATCTAATTAAAAATTGTAAATTATGAGTTTTCATCTAAATCCATATCTAAAGTATCAAACAGATGAGCCTTTTAATATGCTCTATGGCTTGGTTCTCTTAGAATATAATTTGTATGAAGTCTATTTGTTTCAATTATTTGATCATATATTTTATTGGATTAGTAACTAGGGTAATAATTTCTTATTTTTGAGTTTCTCATAAAATATCGAGTCATATCGATATAAAGTAAATCAATATCGACGGTTAGTAATACTTCTAATCTAATTAAATTGATTATTCTACTTTTGATATCTTTTAATATAGAGTTGCTTCACATATTGCGACTCTTCTGATTATAAATGCTTATAACTCTTAAGGATCTTTCTAATTTCTCCTAATTACGCATCTTATAAACTTTCTGGATTTTATAACAAAAGAATCATGTCCAACTTGCAAATATAAGTGTGCATTATATATATAATAAACAAACAAAATTGAAGAAATTAAACATGTTCTTGAATAAAATTTAAAATATGGATATCTTATAATATACTCAGAGACTAATTTTTGAACCTTAGAATCCCATTATGGTACCTTTCTTGGCAGCAATATCACTGTCAGCCAAGTTTCCACCTCTGCCTCCTCTTGGTCCGCCTCTGAAGCCACCACCTCCGAAGCCTCCTCTTCTATCACCGCCTCCGAAGCCACCTCTTCTATCACCGCCTCCAAAGCCGCCTCTATCACCGCCTCTGAAGCCACCGCCTCTTCCGCCGAAACCACCGCCTCTTCTATCTCCGCCATCTCTCTTTCCACCTGAAGATTAGGCAACATCAACTCTGATTGCTCTTCCATCAATGTTTGTTCCGGTTTTTTATAATCCATTTTAAACTGAGGCTGCATCATAGAACTCAACGTAACCAAAACCTCTATTCTAAAAGGAATAAAATTATAAAATACATTTCCATCTTAATCTCTTGCGATTCTAACATCCTTAATATCACCACAGTCTTAGAAAACTTCTCTAAGGGAATCCTCAACGGTGTCGAATTTCAAGTTTCCAATGAAGCAGGTTGTGCTTTCTCCAGCAGGTGCTCCTTATCCGAATTATTATCTATTCTCCTTGGGTTTTGTCTTTTCGCATACTAAATATCTTCCCATATGCTCAGATTCGTGGAATTCAAGTCCTTTATCTTAAGCTTCTTCTGTTCCGAATCTAATGAAAGCAATTCCTTTTGATCTTCCATCTGGTCCTTTCAATAGATTGATGGAATTGATTGGTCCACATTCTTAGAATAATTCGGTTAAATCTTATTCAGTGGCATCAAAAGATAAGCCTCTAACATACAATTCATAATCTGTTCCTGTTGTTCCTGTTGTTGCTTGCTTACCATTTGTTTCCTAAAAATAATTTTATTAAAGAATACGGCTTTTTTTTATGGTTATGCTGCAGGTACTGGCTTTGCTGCTTAGACTGGCTTCTTTGGTGGAGGTGGTAAATCATCCTCATCTGAATCCTCAACTTCCATTTATCCCTTCTTTGGTGGTTAAGTAGCCTTTGTTGGTTGGGGCTTATTGTTGGCTTTTGGTGGTGGGGGAACATCTGATTCTTCATCTTCATCTGAATCAGCTGGTTTTTTAGCAACAGGCTTGGTTGCAACTGGTGCCTTTGCAACTGGTTTAGTTGTTGTCACTTATTATTTTGGGGCTTATTTCTAAACAGGCTTTTAAGGTTCAGACTCCTCATCTGAATCCTCTTAAGGCTTTGGAGCAACTTTTTATTAGGCACCCTTTTATGGAACAGCAGCTGGCTTCGATGCAACTGGGGCTGGTTTTTATTATGGCTTCTAAGCAACTTTTGGTGGTGGAACATCGTCTGATTCTTCAGAGTCATCTTAAGGTGGCTTGGCAACTTATTTTTAAGCGGCCTAAGGCTTAGTGGCAGTAGGGTTTGGTTTTGCTGCGACAGGTTTTCCAACAACAGGCTTCTTTGGAGGAGGGAGTTCATCACTCTCCTCTTCAGACTCAACTGGTACTGGTTTCTTAACTTAAGGCTTAGCAGGTTGAACACCCTTTTTTGGTGGTGGGGGAACATCATCAGAATCCTCTTCTTATGGTTATGGCTTTTTAACAACAGGTTTCTGTGGTTATTTTGCCTAAACTTTTGGAGGTGGGACATCATCTTCATCAGAGTCGTCTTAAGCAGGCTTTTTGGCAACTGGCTTGGTTACTGCCTTCTTTGGTGGTGGGGGAACATCATCGGAATCACTTTCTTATTATTTTTTAGTTTGTGGTTTTGCGATCAATTTAACGCCACCCTTTTATACAACAGGGGTAGAATCGTCTTCAGATTGTTTGACATTTTTCTTTGTGACCACAGGTACATCTTCATCATCACTTTCTTAATGAACTGGTTTCTTAAGTGGTTGAGCTGTGTTTCCTTTTACGAACTTGGCAGGTTTGGACATTGTTAAAATAAAAGATATTTATTTTTTTGATTTATTTTCTTTCAACCTAGAGGTTATTAATCCTCAAAAATACAAGTGATTTACCACAAATTAATAAATTACATATTATGAATTTCTTCCCTAAATTTTAGGATGAACAATATAAAAAATCTGTGGCTGGTGGAATATTATTTCTTGGAACAATTATAGCATCAATAATATTGATATTGAATGAATTTTGGCTCCTTTAAGAAAATAAAGTAATATCGTTTATAGATTCATAAAATTTGGATCAGCGAATATTGGTTAATATTAATATAAGTGTTCATTCTGTACCCTGTGATGCTCTTAATTTAGATCTATAAGACATGACTGGTTTATATTTAGAGAATGTGCAATTTTCGTTGAAAAAAATGAGAATTATTGATGGAAAGGTTAGTTTGGCATAAATAGGGTAAAATAAAAAATCAAAATACAACGGATGTTACGGAGCTGAGCTAGTGTACGGCTAAAAGTGTTTAACATGTTAAGATGTAGTCATAGCCCATGCCTAAAGAGGATGGACAAGTACTAAGTGATTTTAATAAGTATTAAATATTGAGAGTATAGCATAATGCATGCCAGATGGTGTAGCCAAAGTACCCTACGATACCCACCAATAAGACTTATTTAATTATCTAAATGAATAATAAGACTAAGAACTTTAGTAAATTTAGGAAAAATTAGAGCATGTCTAATTTGATCAAAATGAGGAATCAGATGAATAGGATTCCAATGTTGTTATGAAGGAGATTATGACTGAAGATTAAAAATCAAATTTCAAATAAGCACTCTCAGAGCTCAGTGAAATCGGTTTTAATCCAATGCAGTGGGATTAGAATAGGTTGAAGGAGGAGAAGGTTAAAAGAGTGGACTCCTTGATAAATATGCTCAATATCTCGCTTGACTCTATTGGTAAAAATTAAGCTTCACAAATTAAATTTGCTGATAGGGAAAAAGTCACTTCTTATAAATATTTACCTGAAGAATTTGAAAATTTAACAGAGATATATAGACAAAAATGTGACTAAAATGTTATCATCTATCTAAATATAACAAAAGATAATTAAGAAGAATAAACGCAATATGAATTAGAACTACTTCCTAAATAATGCTCCATATATATCTAATATAAGGTAGTAGTATAGGAGCTATTTTTGACAGTTCAAATATAATTGCAAAATTAAACAATAACTTGGGATATTCCAAAAAAGAGATCCTTATTGAACACACTAATGATGCAGATTGATGATCTTATGGTTGTAGATAAGGAAAACAATTACTCTTATAAACCCAAATCAATGCTAGATAAACATTATAATTTATTTAGACTTAATATTTATGTTCCAGTAGCAAATTAAAAAAGACTATTATTCATGGATTCTTTCCAGACCACAAATAATAAATAAACTGAAATATTACCAGAATATGTGTAAGATATAGAGGAGCATATAAATGAGGGTTGCCAATTTTATGGGCATTTTCATATTAAGAAAGTACCTGGGATCATATCTGTAGGTTTTAGTGGCAAGGGTTAAGCAGCATAATTCATCAAGAAAAACTTTACATTAAATCACACTATAAATGAATTTTATTTTTCTGATGATTCACAGACAATTAAAGTTAAAAATCAAATCGTTTCCCCTTTGAATGGATTTGTAAGTTAAAATCAAGAATTAGACTAATAAAACTATTATCTTAAAATAGTTAGTTCTAAATTGATAGACAGTAATGAATAAGAAAGTCAATTCTACACTTTCACTGCTCTTAAATCCAAGTAATAGATATTTGAATCATTTTAGGTCATAATAAAAAAATGGAGAGGTTTTACCAAAGTTTCAATTCCAATATGATTTTGATCCCATCTCTATGTTATACAAAGAAAGCACATATGGGGATTACGTAGTGGTATCATTAGCAGTATTTGGAGGCTTATTAGCATTCAGCACATATATATAAAGATTTTTAAGTATATATTTATTGTGATCATTAAAATTATTATTATATTTTAATATCATCAATTTTATCTGTTTAAACTAGATCCTTCTTAATAATTTGAAAGAATTCATTTATGTCCACACTCTGTTTGGCTGCTTTAATTAACTCAACCACAGTTAGCCTATTATCAACACCAAAATTTTTAACTCCAAAATTATTTAACTCTTCATTATTAATCTCACTAGAAATTGAATATATCTTAAATGTAGCGCTCATGCAACAGTATACCATAAATTCTATATCTGTAGGCGATAGAGATTCTAGTTCATTAAAATCAAATAAGTCAAATAGAACTATTATTATAATTTTTGTTTACATCTAATTTTATCATCAAATTTAGTATCAGAAAATATACATATTCCTGAAAATAGTTCTAAGCTATCTATTAACCCATTGTTATCCGTATCCCATATAACGAATGCACTTTCAGATGCTCCAAATATATGTTCAAATTCAGATAAATCCATACTAAAATTATCGCAAATTGATTTAAAAGATGCATGATAGTCTCTAAGTTTAGATAAAGTAACATTTAATAAGGGGCTTGTATTCTTTCTAAACGAATTCATTTTCACAGTAGTTATATGGCTTCCCATAATTTATTTAATTGATAAAAAATAAAAAGAAAATTTCAAAAATAGAAGAGGAAATGAGATGCAAGACACAAGAAAGCTATGATTCATTTAAATGCCCACTTAATAGTCCCAAATCCTAAGCATTCAGAATCCATCACAAGTCATCTAGATCAGAAGACATAGATCTTTTACAATTTAACGTTTAGGATAATATAATTTCAGAAATGAATTACTCCTCAGTTCACGAGGTTTCCCTATCATCAGCCAGAAATACTGAACAGAAAAATGAAATAATTAAAAAATAAGAAGAAATAATAAAGAGATAAGAATAATAGATATCTGTCCTGAAGAGCATGTTAATGTCATAATCTAAACAGGATATTGAATAACAATTTCGCTAGTTGAATGCATTTGCCTAAAAGGTCTTTTAAGAGGTAGGGATGGCAAATAAGGAAAATATACCTAATTCAAATGATTTAGAATAAGCTTTATCAAAATTGCAAGGATAGAAACTTAAGCTTAAAGAGTAGAACAAATTTGTTCAATGTTTAAGAGACTTGATTCTCAATTGTTCACCTCCCAACTACTTTCCTGACAATCGACCTAATCTTAAATAAATTTGGAGATCAATAAAAATAATGCTAAATGAGTGTGTTGAATTCAAAAAATGTTATGAAGAATAATAGGTAATATCTGAAATAACGTTTAGGGTATGGTTCTATAGATACAAAAAATATTTAAACTAAATTCTCCAAAACAAATAGTTCCTTACCTACTCATAAATTTTCAATGATTATATAATAAAATCAGAATATGATACAGCAAGTGTCTTTTCTAGTACTTTTCTTTTCAATTTTCTCAATTTGCGTTGAAGTGGGTAATTCATAATTTTCTTTTAGTACAGATCTAATAGATGATATTCGGTGTTCTTGGCAGTTCTCAAGCTGGAGTTAATGTCTATGATATTTTGATGATTTACTCTCTAAAGAAAGAAGATTTTTTTTAAGGCAGATAATTCATTTTTAATAATCAACAAATAATTCATCTCCATTCTCTTAGGACGGTTTCGTAAACGATATATATTGCTCACCGGCTCTTCCGCGGGATTTATTAGGATCAAGCTATATTAGTAATTCACTACATTATTAGCATACCCAAATGTCTGATTCTATAATATAACATCTATGTATGGAGTCTAAGTTTATTCGATTACTTGTAGTTGATTATACTCGAACTAGCTTATCAGTTTTTGTGATAACAACTAATGAATAATAGTTTTTAATAGTACTCTATGTAAAAAGCTCATATAAGTTGTTTCAGAATCTTATTGTGCTTATTACTGGCAATATAATATCATATCCAATATGGATTTTGGTTTCATATTTTTTGATAACTTCTTTAGTAATTCATAAACTTGATTATGAATATCAGCGGTTGTATCCTCTATGCACAATTCTGTCATTAATAGTAACTCATTTTGTTGGGCAAGAGCTGCAATCTCCCCTAAATAAAATACATAATTTGTTAAGATTCCATCCACTTAAATCTACTGGATTTCAATTTTAAAATGGTCCTTTTAAAATTTATTTTAATAAAAAGCAATTTATTAACATACTTCGTGTAATGATATAAATTAAGGAAGCATTATTATCATATTTTTTGATTTCGTCAACCCTGACATCATTATTTCTTTAATATTCGGTCTCAACATTGTATTTATTTGAAATGGCTCATCGTAGGGTACATCAAAATCAGGATTAATGAAAAAGATATCACATTTTTTATATGGTAAATTTGGAATTTATGCTTAAATATTATCTGTTAGATTAGCATTATAAATTCGTGCATTCCATTAGGCATTTAAAATACCATTTATATTGGGGTTGAAACCTAATACTAAGCAATTAGATTCCAAACATAATTGAATAGTTGATTGTCCACTTCTTGATAATGCGTCCACAATCAATTTAGGAGAAACTTCACTTGCTCTCCTTCCTATGTATTATAATACTTTTTCAGGAATCAATTATTCAGAATTCTCATATCTGGCTCCTTTCTCATACAGACTATAATATATTGATTGAGGGCATTCAATCGTGTCCTTCTTTTTCTTTCTCTGTAAGATGTCGACAAAAAAATTCTTTTACGTAATCCTTGCCAACAAGTAATTTCCATCCATAGTATTCCCATACATGTTAAGTAGATTGCGTTCTTGCTCTTTAGGCTTCTCTTTGGGAATTTCCTGTATATCGTCTTTATCATCTGTGTTTGTGCAACAAAGAATATTTAGAAAATATTTCATATTAAATTAAATGATTTCTAAAGTAGATGCTACAGAATATCCATTGGGATAAACTATATCTATAAATGGAAAAGTTTTTTAAAGCTCTAAAGCAAAGCATAAGAAAATAGTCATCAAGGAACTAGATAATTCAAAAAGAAGCACTAAAGAAATAATCAATGAGGGAGAAGGTTATAAACTCAAAATGGAAGGAGAATTTGGAACTGCATTTCCTCAACATTATTTTGAAGATAAGGGAAAATTATATGTTGTATATGAAAAATTCCAATAATCTATGGAAGATGTTATACAAAATTAAAAGAAAAAAGGACAGTATATACCTATGAGCATTATGAAAGATTATATTTCAAACTATGTAGATATATTAGCAAGAGTCCACAATAAAGTTTCACATTGTCGATTAAAACCTTCTAATCTGATGACCGATTTGGGATAAGATGGATCATTAGAATATATCATAACTGATTTCCTACCATTTTCTAACGACAATAATGAAGAATATTATTCACCAGAAATGATGGTGGCTGTAAATAAAAATTAATCATAAAAATTCTTGAGCAATAAATCGATATTCGAGTTAGCAGGAGGAGAACCGTGGAAGTTAGATGTATGGTAATTAGGAATATGTTTCTTATAAATGGCAACTCTTAAACCATAATAAGAGTTATTGGCATTCAGAGATTAAAATGCATCAAACCAAGTTAAAGTGATTGAAATAAAAGAGTTTTGTTAGAAGCTTTATGGTGATATTTTTAAGAAGATTCTTGATGAAATGTTGTAAAGAAATAATGCTCAAAGACCTAAACTATCTAATCTACTTAATTTAACGGCACAATTCCTTGAGGCATAAGATATTGATCATTCATCTATGAAATTCAAACCAGATGTTGATGTCATAATGAAACAAATTATGTAGAAGATCACAGAGAGGAAGAAAACCCTATAAGAATATCTACACGAATATGAATTCATTGAAACTACTTGCAAAATTAAACCTCTAAAATTTTACGATGCTACAGATGATCTAGGAATTCATTTAGATAATGATCAAAAGGCAGCCATAGAACAGTAGTATGATAAAGAAAGGACTGGAGAATTAGATTTTTCCCCATTTTTAGTAAAAAAAGATAAAGTAAAAATGGGAATTCTTAAAATGGAGGAAGAATAAGAACTTCAATAATATATGAGAGATCTGTTTAATTACATGGAGTCAAATAAGTTAAAATTATATGACAATTTCAAAAATAAAGACGCTGAAAATACTGGACATATTCCATTATAAGGCTTCTTCGATATCTTAAAACACATAAAAGCTGAACCACCAAACCCAAATGTAATAATTAAAAAATTTGATCCCTAAAAGCAATAAGTTATTTACTATTAATATTTTTGTGATGAACTCTAAGCCCTCAACTCATCCTAATAGGGAATTGCATAAGTTAAAAAGGATCTTTATAAGAAAATTAGAGATAAATATGTTACATTCATATAATTTTTTAGATTTTATGATTCTAAACAGTAAGGATTTTTAAGTTATGATGATATCAATAAATGTTTGAATGATTTCAAAGTGTTCATGGTAGCCAAAGTGAACAAAGCCCTATTAGAAGGACTAGATCCCTATAACAACCGAAAAGTTTAATTCTCAAACTTCAGAGATTTCTTCTAACCTTTAGTAGAGGAGGAGATTAAAGGAATATTAACATAAATTGCATATGAATTGAATAATATCTAAATGACATTAGGGTAACTTATCAGATAGAATACGAAATCTGCAACTACAATTACAAGTTAGGCTTTATTTAATTGTTTAAGATAGTTAAATAATTAATTTTTGTAAAATGATTTTAACTTTTTAATGAGTTACTTTTTGGCAGAGAAGAAAGATGAAATTTATTACCCAGAGTTCTTGTAGGCTGTTTTCGAAAACGCAAAAAAATTTGATGTTAAGTATTTCGTTCAGTTCTCTGAAAAGATGATGTAAGAGAAGAAGGAGGACTTTGATGAATCTATTGACTAGACCTCAACCATGAAAAAATCTATCAATATCAATATTCAAAATTTCATGCAATCCAAGCCATTGATTGATATGATAAATTCATAATTGGATATGAGAGATTTGGTACCTTAGAAGTATTTTAAAGCCATAAATTCTTAAATGTCTAAAGTAGACTTTAAAAAGAAGGTTAAAGATTTAGACATCGATCTAAACACATATGATAACGAATATGATGATCTAGTATTTAATATTTTAGTTCCTAATGATAGATTGTCTGTTGATATAGATATTTTTGTTGAAGTATTAAATCTATTGAAGGATGCACCTAAAAGTGCTAAGGCAAAAAAATTACCTATGAATTTAATATATTAATATTTTGGATAATTGAATGATGCAATGAAGAAAAATGATTTCTCATTTGCAGATTTTGAAGCATTAGATAATTTGGAGGATGGTACTCTAAGAAGGAAGATTTTTGAAGCAACCTTATTAAAATAGTTGAATTTGCAAGTATAAGAGGAATCATATAAGGCGTTCATTTAATATATCTAGAAATCTGAATCATTCATAGAACTTTAAAAACTTAGAGTAGGTCTGTAGTTAGATTAAAAGGCAACCAGACTATTAACGGAACTAAATTAGGAATTAACTTAAAATAAATCAAAACCAGATTAAGTGTTTCGAAAATATGATGCAAATAAAAATACTAAACTAGAATTGAGAGAGTTTGTCGAATTAATTAAATAGATAGTGGAGGTTGCGGATCAAAAGGTTATCGAAGTCCTATTTTATAAATTAGATGTGAATGGAGATTTGACTCTAAGTTTGAATGAGTTCAGAGCCAAAGTAACTGGTTAACAAGAAAAATTATCATTATAGACAGGAAAATATAAATACAAAGATATGCCTCAATAGAAAAAATTAAATGCTTAAATTATGAAATCTGTATTATAATTAAAGGAAGCAATGATGGAAAATGGAGTCGGGTTGGAGTAGTTTGATAAAAAATAGAGAGGAGTCTTTTTGATAGCTGCCTTTAAGGATGTAATTGAAAACTAATTATCATTGAATTTTGTTGAATTTAAAGGTTTAGCTCAGTATTTAACAACCAATGATAACAGTTATTTATCAACTGATAAGTTTTAAAGTCTTTTTGATAGCTGTAGAGATGCCTAACTGCTTTTAGAGGAGATTAACAAAATGATTAACACTGAATAAGTGCAAGTAGTGAAGTTATTCAATAAATATGATGAAAATGATAATTCTGAATTAGATTTTAGTGAGTTTTAGGAATTAATTAAAGAGATTGATCCAACTGCCAGTAAGGTAGCAACAGAAGCTCTTTTCTATTTGCTTGATTCTAATCAAGATGCTGCAATTTCAATATAGGAGTTCAAATCGAAAATTATGCAGAAGGAAAGACCTAAACTAGTATAAAAAGAGTAAAGCAGAGTTTCAGCATAAGAGGATTTGATCAAATATCTAAAATAATCAAGTTTTGCTAGGGAGGCTTTTGAGAATGCTGACTCATAAGGATTAAGAAGACTTTCTTACACTCAAATTTATGATGAGATCAAAAATGATTTCAAACTAAAGTTATCTCCTTAGGATATAAAATAACTAGCTTAATAATTTTTGATTTTAAATGGAGATTTTGTGGATTATTATAAATTAATAAAAAAATGTGAAGAATATTAATTTGCAAAACCATTATCCAAAGTAGATAGTATGCTTAAGACTTTGAAGGAGACCTTAGAGTATAAACAATCATCCATAGTTGAGATAGGATAAAGAAATGAATTAACTGAGTAGGGTAAATGCAAATTATCTTTATTAAAGTAGGAATTTGTGGAGAAAAACATTAAATTATCGGAGACTGATTGGGATATCATATTATCAATAGTTGAACCTGACTAAAAAGGGTAAGTTGACTACGTAGTCTTAAATCAACTTGTTTCAGAGGGCTTTGAGGCATTTAAAAATAGAAAAAAAGATGTCATAATTGATGCTAATAAAGAAATCGACAAAATAGTGAACTTGATTGAGTAGAGATTGGAGGAGAGATAATGTACCTTATTTTACTTCTTTAAGTAAACTGATAGGAATGAGGATAAATGCTTATAGCATGATGAATTCAAAAATATGTTAGAAATAAATTTCAAATATAAGACAAATGAAAAATTGTAGTTCGAGTTGTTCTAAATCTTTGATATGGACAGGGATGGTAAAATAAATTATACAGAATTTGAATATCAAGTTTATAAAAGATAGGAAGTTAATTATTCATAAATTGAGGAATTTAAAAGGCTAATATTAAGAGGAAGAAACCCGAGTTTAGATGATCACATTTTCGAATTATTTAATTCAATTTCATAAAATGAATAATTCTTTAACTTCAAACAATTTATTAAGTATGCTAGATAGATCAAATAATACAAAATACTTGAATTAGATTAATTATTTAGATTTTTTGATCCAACTTATTTAGAATAAGTGAATGCTGTTATGTTTTCGTAAACTTTTAGAGGGTAAAATCATGTATAAGTTTAATGGCAATCAAGCTTACCAGTTTAAGGTGCTTAATTTTAAAATCCAGGAACATACCAGCCAGATGTATCTCCATTTTCTGGGCTAGGAGGACAATAATACCCATAATAGTAATTCTAATAATATCCGACTGCTACAAGTCCAGGATACTAACAGCCAATAAATCAATAATAAGCTCAATTCTAATAATTTCCAAATCAGCAATTCTAACAATAGAATCAGTAATAGTTTCCGAATCAATAAATGGAAATAAAAGGATAGCCACAATTTTTGGCTAAATATTAAGAACCTATGGATGAACTGCCTCCTCCCATGTATACGAAAGGATAACCCTCGTTCGGTTAACAGTCAAATTTGAATAATTAATAGTAATATTAATAATATCCAAATCAATAGTAATAATATCCAAATCAATAGCAATAATATCCAAATCAATAACAATAATATCCAAATAAATAATAACCAAATCAAAATCAATAATATTTAAATTAGTAATAATAGCAATAGTTCCCATCATTCAGGTCTAATTCTTAAAACTAACCTGCTCATCATCCCCTCTAACAGCCTGACGATTATGATCAATAATTAAGTATTCAGTAGAAATAATTTAACAAAAATCCAAGATAATCTGATCAGTTCTTCCCAAACACTTAATAACTGGACTAAAATTAACAATAAGTAGGATTCTAAGGATTTTAAGGGTTTTAATAGCCACCCTAAGCATAAAACATGCCACCATAGCCTCCTCAAGAGTATGATAGAATATATTATGAATAATAGTTGAAATTAAAATGCATTGAATTTTAGGTAGATTTATTTGACATTATGTGTCAATACGATAAGACAGTAACACCAGAATTTAAAATACCCAATATTCCTGATTTATAAAAAGTATTTGACTTTCTAGAAATATAAATACCATAAAAACACATAGCAAGGTTTTTTGCTGATTATTGTTATCCCCAATAATAATCAATGACATTTACTCATTTATATTTATTAGTAGCTCATCCTGGTTTATTGATTGCCAAAGCACTTAATTTCACTATACTCAAACATTAGGACTACACTGTTAAAATCCTATATGATCGCATATCGGGTAATTAATAGTATTGGACTATAAATCATTTAGCCTTAATAAATTAAAATTTGAATCTACAAATGACTTAGGCAGAAATTTAGGAAGCTCTCAAATATTGGGATAAGGGGACTGGAAAGGTTTTGTATAAGTAATACGAAGATATTATGAGTAAAACTTAAATACAAGTTCCAAAGAAATAAAAATCAAGTTAAAATAAAGTTATATCTTAATTTGATGAATTCATGAAATAACTTGAGGTGGTAGTATAATCAAGAAATTGCTTCAATTTATTTGAAAAATGTGATAAACAATAATATAATGAGATCTCTATTAATGATTTTGAAAAGGTGGTAAAGTAATTAATGAGTGTCTCATAAGATGACATTTAATCAGTTAAAATAAATTTATCAAAAGATGGATATGTTAATTTGAGTGATTTAGCCAAAGCTCTAAAAGTTGATAGATAAAAGGCTTAAAAATCCACCTACAATGTTGAGGACGAGAAAAAACAGTTTGGAATCGGAAAGAAAGGTCCAAAGCAACAAGTGGTTAATGTTAATCTCCAAGAGAAATTTAAATAAATAGTGCCGATTATTTCTGACTTCTTGAAGAAAAAATAAAGGACTAATGAAGATTTAGCCTTCATGTTTTTCCCTGCAAACTCGGCCTCAACTATTAATAAAATAGAATTCACTAAAGTGTGCTTTGATAAAACTATAGGAATATCATAATAATAAGCTGAAGATTTATTTGATTATCTTGATGTGAATTAAAGTGGTAGCATAAGTATTAATGAGTTGAGATTAGTTTTTCCCTTCTAATAGAAATAGTAAGTTAAGAAAAATGCTGAAGCTGTAGTTATGGGTAAGGAGATTGAGGATGAAATTAAGGAGTTATTTGATTTAATTGATGAAAATAAGAATTAATCATTAGATTAAAGAGAACTTCATAAAGCATTATGTTCGGTTGGACTGAATCCATCAACTGAGGAATTACTATAATATTTTTAATAATTTGATAGAGATGGTAGTGGAACTATATCATATTAAGAATTTTCAATCATTGTGAAAGATATTCTGAAAAAGGAAATGCTATCAGCAGATGATTTATTGGAGGAGCTTAGAAAAGAGTTCAGATAAGTGTGCAATCCTGCTACAAGAATGCTCTCTAAAGAACAGGTGGCTTAAGTGTTTTTAAATCTTGGAGTTCAGGTTAAAGGTGATGAGTTAGATGATTTGTTTCATGAAATTGATGAAGATTAGTCTGGATCAGTTGATATTGATGAATTCATCTACTTTATCCAAAAGAATCAATCTGGAATGTCTGCTAAGGCATCAGTTGCAGTTATGAATATTAAGGGAGCTAGGAGAATGTCTCTTCATGATCTGAAACAAATCTTTTAATAACTTCCAAACAACTTTATAATTTCGTTTATCAGAAATCAAAATAAAAAGTTATTGAATTTACCTTCAAGTGTATTGAAACCACAATTAGATCCATGTGGATTATTTTATCAAGGTATTTAATATAAGGATACTCAACAACTTGATATTAAGTAAAGCGTTTTAGAAAAATAAAATGTTAAGAATTAGTTATTGTATGAGATTCACATTTTAGAAGCTACTGGTGTGCCAATACCTTAAGAGAAGTAATTCTTGGGAAACAGAGAGGTAGGCATTATAATGATGGATAAAATGAGGAATAAGTTTGAAAATAATAGTGTCTACATTCCCGCTTCATGGAAAGCTGAGTATGAGGATAGATGGTTATTTGAGATGCCTGTTAGTGATTAAAGTTTTATCATTAGGCATGCAAATTTTGACCCAAAGTTAGATAATATGCAAGAATTAATCTTTGAACTTATCATTTACAGTAACTAGAAAAATAAATTGATGTAAATTAGTTGTGCTTATGGTTCGATTCCACTGAGTTAATTAAAACCAGGAAAGTTCTATATTGATCTTAAAGGAGGTGCTCCATTGAAAGATATTGCAATAGATTAAAAAGATATCAGAACTGAAAGGACTGGATGGAGATCATTAGTAAAAACTCTATCATCATCGATCAAATCTTAAATTTTAATTGAAGTCACCGAAAAGTTTACACCTTAAGTGAAATAAAAATTGAATGTTATACCATAAAAATGTCTGTTGAATAGATGGGCTCTTAATATGTGGGCTGGTTATCGAGAATACTTTGCTTATAGAACAATAATGAAAGGAGATATTGAATTGAATTTGGCTTGTGATATTAGAATAAAATCTTGGCTCAACATTGTGGATTGTCCAAATTGTCATAAACAGGTAGCCACGTTTTGGAATGATAGCATAGAGTAATAAATAGTTATATTATTAGGAATACAAACCCAAATCATTAGAGATTGATTGAAATAGTTTAAACAATTGCTGATTGTTTCTATCTAATGTTCAAAAATGGAGATTTTAAGTTTAATCAAGGTGACCCTACAGCTAGATTCTATCATGATTAGGCATTTAATAGTAAAAGAGATTAATTGGTCCAAGAGGCAATTTAGGATGCCAAAATATCACTAAAATTGGTTTAAAATGCATAAGCGTATATAAAAATATTAATTCTAGGAAAAAATCATCAACTATCCTAAATCAAGAGCCTTTGAATATTGAAGAGATGCTGGATCTTGATAATGAGGCAGACATTGCAGCTATGGAAAAGTTCTTTAGCAAAAAGAGAGCAAGATTAGGAATTCAATCAAAGAATGATTAATTATAATAAAAATGAGAAAACCAAATAAAAATTTTGATGGGGCTCTTCTAGCTAAATTGTTTTATTATTTCATGCATGGAGTCTGTATAATGACTCTAATTGTGTACAAGAACCCATTTAGAGAATATAATTAATTTCATCCTTATATTTTCTTATGCTTCGTTACCTTAACTTTATATTTATACAAAACTACAGGAAACGATCCCGGATTTTAGCCGATTGACAATAATTAGATTGAAATTATAGTTTAGGAAGATTTGATATAAGAGAAGTAATCAAATGAATCAGATTAATTTTGCGATTATTGTAGAATTATCAAACCAATTAGAACTAAACATTGTTTTGTATGCAAAAGATGTGTAGCAAAGTTTGATCATCACTGCTTTTGGATAGGAGGTTGTGTTGGAGAACTAAACCATAGAAAATTTGTGATGTTTCTATTTTTGTAAACATTTGTATTAATATGGCTAATAAATTATGTATATATAAAGTTATAAATAGTATTATGAAGGATGTGGTAATTATTAATATTCTAAAATTGTTAATGGAATAACAATATACAGTTAAGAATATGGAGCATTTTCCATACTGATTGTATTGTTTGGATTTTTTATCCTCTTCACTTCAGGACTTTTAATATTTCATTTGTATTTGATAGGAACTGGTACAACTTCATATGAATTGAATAAAAGGCATAAAATAAAATATTTGAAAAACTATCCTAGTAGTTTCAATCCATTCGATTATGGCCTTTTGAGAAATTTTAAATTGGTGTTCTTTCATAGAAATTCTCTAAGAGACTGGGAACCACTTAAACCTCCTGTTAAGGATAAGAAAAAAGCAACAGATGGGAACGAATTTATTTGTTGTTGATTTTTATATCATATAAATAACTCAATAAAAGGTATTAAAACTGGCGTTCGTTTCTTGTAATGGACATAATCCATTCCAAAGAATTTAATTAACGTTTTCTCTTCATATCTAATTCGAGGTACAAAGAATTTGTAGAGGATAGGAATGTACAATAAAAATGCTACAGGATTGAATAGCAACACCTGCTATCCTAAAGAATATATAAAGAATCCAAAATAACTTGGGTGTCTCGATACTCTATTAAATTTATCTATTATAAATACGAATAAATTCCATTTGTGACCAGAACGTGATCTGGCGCTTTGTGATATTGTACTTGATGATGAAAACTTTATTTTGCAGTATAAAATGCTCCTATTCTAAACAAATGTCCTGTAGCTGTTAGTATTATACCCAATAGGAATTAAGTGGCATGATATTTTGAAAAGAAATAATATTCAGCAAAATACTCAGTTAATGCAATCACAATAGCTATATTATAGGCAAAACTGTGATTAATTAAAAAACCTAATTTTATACATATGTTTACTATCCCATGACAAGTTCTTAAACCTATAAAAGCAAACATGGTAAAACTCTCCTAAATGAAATATTATGTTATTAATAATGAAAATGCATAGTCCATACATCTAGAAATCCCAAAAAAGAATCGATGTATATATTAATATAGCAAATATTATTGAAGTCAACACAATATTAGGTAAATCTTATTTAATCTATATTTCTGTTTATTATTTTAAATAGACCTCTTCACGACTAAACAAAATATCTGATCCAATCAATAGATAATCTACTATTTCACTTTTTTTATAACTAGTATAACAATATGTAAGTATAGCCATCAACGCACCTATTAGTATATTTTAATGGAATGCAAAAGCTATTGAAAATATGACACTGATAAGTGAAATATAAATTCTTATAGATGAATTCATATAAATCAATAATTTTAATTTTATTAATCAGCTGGAGAAGTCTCAAAATAATTATAATCTATAAACAGAGTCGCCGCTAATAACAAAGCTTTCTATTTGCCATCTGAACCTTATGGAAATATAATTCTAAAATTTTCACTATCTGTGCACAATGCAGCACAAAATCCAGGAGATTCTTTCCATATTTCAGAAACTTTCTAAATTAAATAATGTTGATACCTACCCTTAGAAGTCGATTATATCAAATCTAGCCCTTTAGCAAGCTTCACAGGGCATATTGACTAAAAATGGCCATTAACAACAACTACCCATTACTTTATAGACAAGCAATCCTTTCTCATCATGTATCTCAACTCCTTTGTCACAGCACAAAAATGGAAAATAAATGCTTCCCAACTTGGTTCCATCCTCAGTATAAACCTCTAGCGTTGGTCTGATTTAAATTTTTTTTTTTTTAATATATACCTGCCCAAGCATAAAAATGTTAACTTATAGTCTCTTGCAAAATAAATGACCTTATGAGTATCCTCTCTTTAATTATACTGTTTGACAATCATTTCGAATGCTCTACAAGAGCCTGGAAGACAATTTCTCTAATAACATGAACTTTTTTCTTTGCATTTAAATATAGGAGCTGCTGATTTGAAATCTGGTTTGTTCCCTTAGTCATCAGATGGATAGACGAAATATGTATTTCTCTATTCGCAAAATCCTAATCCTTCAAGGACATCAGGTTTTTACTTAACATACACACTTGGGAGTCTTCTAAGTAAATCAAGTCCTGAATTCCCTAAATTAACCTACCTTAATGAGTTAATTTAACCTATATCATTTCTTAATTATATGCTGGATAAGGGCTTGCTTGCACGTATGGCTGTTAGTACATTAAATTCAATCACAAAACAATATTATTTATCTAGATTAAATATAATAATATTGTGGTAAATATGGAGATATGCTAATTTGATTAAGGGGATGATTCCGCAATTTTAGATATAGTTTTTGATCAAACATCTGGTTTTCTTTATTCGTGCGATAAGAAAACTATAAAATTATGGAACGTTAAGAATTCGTAGCTCATTAAGACATTTGGATATAGTTAAGCATATTTGGTATATCCAACTACGATTTTACTGAAATTTTATTATCTCAAAAAGCCTAATAATAGCTATTCTTTAATTATGATAAATCAAGATAAAGAAATAGTTTATAATTTTAAAAATGATAAATATTAAGATTATAGTATTTACACTAAGAATGATAAAATTGAAATAAAAAAAAATAAATTTTATTTACCAGGATATAACTACCATGCTATTACTGAGTGCAACAATCATTAAGAAAATCTAAGTAACATCTCAATTGAAATCTTTTATGAAAAGATGTTTAAATTAGCTTTAAGTTCAAAAAAGATAATGCAGAAGTTTCTTCTCAGAAAGGATTATGTATCATCAATATAAACAACAAGTAGAACGTTAATTTTCGTCTATCAAAGTAGCCACAAAACCTCAAGAATTTCCATTTATAAAAAATCCAAATTAAAAATTATTAGATAAATAGTATGTATTAGTTAATTTTTAGATGAGTTAAAGCTCATAATATTTTTAAATAATGCAAATGATTAATAGATTAAATATTCTGTATTGCATGTAATGGAATATAAATGATCTTGAAAGAAATTTGATCTCAATCAATATATATACGGGTTAAACGAACATAATTGCAGCAGATAACTTATTTACCTTATCGAAATATGATATATCATTAAATGGGGAATATTTAGCCATAGGAAAATAAGACGGTATGATATCAATCTTCAAACTAATATGATACGTTATTTATTTTAAAGTTTTTAAATACTTAAATTTCAATCTTAATAAATTTCATAATCTCCATTATCTTCATCATATATAAATAAATGTTCATAATCTTTAATAAAAGCTTAGATTGCTTCCCTAGCTTCAAAAAATTCTGACTCCTCCATTCCATCCATATAGTACCTATATACAAAAGACCGCTTTACAAACAATCTGTCGAAATGGCTGGCTACTTCCTCAAACTATCCAACAATATTTGCTGAGTTCTGAAGTAAAAATGCTCCTCTCATTATTTTTTAATTTTAATATGTTATCTTTCGATCAGTTACTGCAATCTTTGAGTTTGTAGGAGCCCAATCTGCTTATTTTGTTTTCTTTATTAAGGAAATCGTACATTTTCATTTTAACTATTACACACTTAATTGATTATATCAAAATAAGTGAGATCACCCCTAAATAGTAGAGATTTGCAAATGAATTTAGCATTGATTTATTGATATGACGAATAGGAATTTTAAAACAAATTTTTTATGATATTATCTAGATTATACTATGTAAAATATATTGATGGTTAAACAAAATGATGATTTGAATATGGGACTAAATTAGTGATTTAATCATTCAATAACATTTGTTTAGGTTCACTATAACCTATGGCTAAACAACTAGTTACTTATGCTATAAGTTAATTTATTGAACTATAGTTCGGATATTCAATATCTAAATTATCACATATTTTGTATAACTATTAATTATCCAAGCAAATTGTTAAATCTTGATTTTCCAGTTATTTGTTTTGCGATAAGATTGCATTGTAAGGTGCAACCACACAATTTGACATATCTGGTGAAGGCATTACTGATATTGCTACTTTAGGAACTTTTTTAAAATTATTTTATATTTCATCCTAGATTAATGCTGCAAATCCTGATCCAGCACCTCCACTAATTGAGTGAGTTATAATAAATCCATCTAATTGATCACATTGTTCAATTTATTTATTTATTGTCTAAATAGTATTTTCTAAGCATTGCTTTCCTATTGTGCAATAACCCCTAGCATATGTTATTGCAGATTGTTTACTTGTCGAATACGATCTATAGAGCGCCTTATTCTTACCTTATAATATTTCATCCAAAGGGCTATCATCAGTATCAATAAAGACTGCTCTAGCTCTATATCTATCATTCGATGTTTCATTAAAAAAGGTTTAATCTATATCCTCCTCATTTTTAGATCCATCGTGATTTAAGTTATTTTCTTGCCTCAGTAAATCCCACGAAATATCACCTATATTTATTCCTGCAGAACCAATATGAATTTAAACAACTTACATTATTAAAATAAGTATATTAAATCATTCTATTTCTGACACATAGCTATCATCGCGGGAATCAGAAACACAACAGGATTCTTCATAGTCTTTTATTAATGCTTCCAAATTTTCTCTTGCTTCACAGAATTCACCACTTTCCATACCCTCTCCGACATACCAATGAACAAAAGCTCTTTTTGCATATAAAAAATCAAAAGAATTGGCTATTTTCTCAAATTATTTGTCAATACTAAAGCAATTTGAAAGTAAAACAGCACTTTTTTTATTAATTTCTCCCATTTATATCATGGGTTTATCAATAATTCCAATTTTGAATCCTGTCTTTACAAAATCAACATACCGAGTTTCCTGTGATATTAAAATTATTTACTGCATATTCAAACCTTTTTGAATTGACTGATCCAGCAATATCCATAGGGCTGAAATCTCCTCGAAATAAGATACTATTTGACAAATATCTTGAACCAGAGTAATTGTAAGATGAACAATTATTCGTAAATAATTCATTAACAATTCCTTATGTGTCCAAAGATTTGTAAGTTATAGATGATTGTAAAAAGTGGATTCGTGGATAAGGAACTAAGTTCTAAGTTTACTCTTTCAATCCAAACCCCTGGATAGGCTAATGCCTTGAAGTTATAGACAGGGAACTTGTAATCTAAGAGAGTATTTGATTCAAATTTTGATAATTTGGTAATTCTATATCTATGTTATCACAATATTTGTAAAGTCTTTCATTATCAACACAAATTGTTAGGTCCTCATGTTCTAATTATGTATGAATTGATAATGTAGCATTATAGGGTTCTGTAATTTCTGTTGATATATTTGGGGATGGCATAACTGTTAAGGATGCCTTTATTGTTTTTCCATAATCTACAGATAATCTTTCTGACAATAATGCGCCAAACCCTGATCCTGTTCCTCCATTAATTGATTTGGTAAAAATAAATCCATCTAATTTATCACACTTTTCGACCTAAAGCCTGATCATTTGGAGGGCATTATCTATAATTTCCCTTCCAGTAGTGTAGTTTCCTCGAGTATGATAATTTGCAGATTCTTTTCCATGCAAAAATTGCGATTTAGAGTATAAGTTTCTTCTTGGCCCCTTTTTTGTCTCTACTACTACAATGTCCTCGGTGTCGATAAATACAGCTCTTGGCACATATTTTTGATTAGGGGTTTCATAGAATATACAATTGTCCACATCATCTCCTTTAAAGTTACCTTCAGAATCAATTTTTGACTCTTAACATAACAGATCCCATCCTTCATCCCCTATTTATATCCCAGCCTGCCCAATATGAATTTACACAATTTGAGGCATTTAAATGAAATAAAAAATTATATATTAATTACAATTTTTTGATCTATAGTAAGGTATTATCTTATTTTAAAAGTATTGAAATATGATTTTCAAAATCTATTCTTCCCAAACCCTTTTTCATCAACATCATTACTGGATTATATTCTAATTTGATTATTCAATCATATTATTGAGGAATCAATAAATTAGTTTGTGTAATTCTAATGCTGATAATTCTAGTTTTCATAAACCCTTTTATATTTCCAACCTTCTCTTAGGATTAAGTTTTAGCGTAAAATTTGTTTGATATACAATTCTTGTAAACATCCAAGCAATTTTCAGCTGCCTTAACTTTTGAATGCCTACATTTTTTCCCCATTTAATTAGTATTAAGATTAAAAATAGTTTATCAGTCTTCAAAATTTTTTTACAAAGAAAAAACATTTAAAAAATAATAGAGCGAAGAGCTTCATGGAGTTCTCATTCCCAATTCATAGGATCAGCGACTATCCTGCTCTAAGAGAGAATTTCACTACTTGTACAGCCGAAGAAATTATAATGCTTGAAAATGTTGAATCAATTTTTAATTTTCAATAATAAAAACATTTTTTAATTATTGATATAATTAATAATTTATTGTTACGAATAGAATGCAATTATATATTAATTCAATTAAGTCTGATATATCATTCTAATTCTGTATATTAACTCTCATCTAAAAAATTAGAATTACAACAGGTTTCTTCGTAGTCTTTTATCAATGCTTCCAAATCTCGTCTTGCTTCACTAAATTCCCGCTCTTCCATTCCTTCTCCGACGTACCAATGAACAAAAGCTCTTTTGGCGTATAAGATATCAAAAGATCTGGCGATTTTTTTAAATTGTCTGTCAATACCAAAGCAATTCGAAAATAAAACAGCTCCTTTTTAATTAATTTCTCCCAATTATATCATAGGTTTATCAGAGATACCAATTTTGAAACCTGTTTTTACATAATCAATGTATCTAGATTCCTTTAATATTTATAATTATTTACTGCATATTCAAACCTTTTTGAATTGACTGATCCAGCAACATCCAAAGGGCTGAAATTTCCTCGAAACAAGATACTATTAGCCAAATATCTTGAACTTGAGTTGCTGTAAGATGAGCAATTATTCTCAAATAATTCCTTAACAATTTTTTTTGTGTCCTATGATTTGTATGTAATTGATGATTGTAAAAAGTGAATTCTTGGATAAGGAACTAAATTTTATGTTTATTCTTTTAACCCATTGTCCTGGATAGGTTAATGCCTTGAGGTAATAGTTAAAGAGCTTGTAATCTAAGAAATTATTTGATTCAAATTTTGATAATTCGGTAATTCTAAGTCTAAATCATCACAAAATTTGTAAAGTCTTTCATTATCAACACAAATTGTAAAGTCTTCATGTTCTAATTAAGAATGTATTGATAGTGTTGCATTATAGCATTCTGCAACTTCCGATGATATATTAGGGGATGGCATAACTGTTAAGGATGCCTTAATTGTTTTTCCATAATCTACAGATAATCTTTCTGACAATAGTGCGCCAAACCCTGATCCTGTACCTCCATTAATTGATTTGGTAAAAATAAATCCATTTAAATTATCACACTTCTCTACTTAATGCCTGATCGCTTCTAGGGCTTCATCTATAATTTCCCTTCCTGTGGTATATTGACCTCGAGAATAAAAATTTGCAGATTCTTTTCCATGCAAAAATTGCTATTTAGAGTATAAGTTTCTTCTTGGGCCCTTTTTTGTCTCTATGTCTTCGGTGTCAATAAATACAGCTCTTGGCACATATTGTTAATTAGGGGTTTCATAGAATATGCAGTCGTCCATCTCATCTCCTTTAAAGTTACCTCCTGAATCAATTTTTGATTCTTAACATAATAAATCCCATCCTTCATCTCCAATTTATATCCCAGCCTGCCCAATATGAATTTACATAATTTGAGACATTTAAATGAAAAATAATGAAAACTATTGAATTTAGGAGTATTGTTTGAAAGTATCAATGAGTAGGGTAGTATTATTCAGCATAATTTTAGTTAAAATAGTAGGTAGAGAATTCAAATTCAGCCCAGAGGCTCTAAGAAAGGCTAGAAATCACTTATTTATTCTACCAATCTTGAATATTTTTTTTTTTATAAACTATAAAAAATACAAGTTGTTTCTGTTTTTAAAAATGGGTTTCGCTATATCTCAATTTATTTATATTATGCTATTTAAGAATACAACAAAAAAAGAGAAATTTTGATAACAGAATAATAAAAATACTGAATTATAATAAAAAAATATAATTATATCGGAATTTCTGCCTATGGAAAAAGAAGAGAAATTTTATTGTTGCTATGGAACCTCTATAAAAAACTCTAATTATTTCTAAATACGAAAATAGATTATGGATATATGCATTTGATTCGTTGTTTGGTTTTTGTAGTCACGATAATATTTTTATTAAATAAAATAAATCTTCAGACTGTTTTTTCTTATCTTAATTCATAAATGTATTTCTCATCTCATAATTTTATTTACTTTCTGTTTAGTATATTTATATTGCAATAAATAAATAATAGAATAAAAATTACTAGTATAAACCTATTCTAGAATTTTTTTTTTCACAATTTTTTTGAATATGAATTATATTAAAATACAGTTAATTATTTAATTATCCCAAGATTCTAATAATTCTTGTTAAGTATAGAGGCTAAAAGTATTACTAAATAAATAAAAAAATCTGAGTATTTCTAATTAAGAAAAGTTCTTTTTATCAGAAGCAAGTAAAAATTAAATAATAAAATTAAAAATTATTTATCATTTTCTACTATTGATTGGGAAAGTAAGAGTTTTTATATTGAAGGCATTCTTAGTCCGTCTTCAGGCTTTAAATTCGCTCTTATATTTTAATTCTAAGTAACATAAAGGAGAAAACTTGGAATGCAAATATACTTTTAAAAGAAAGAGAGCAGAGTAACATTGTACTGGATAGAATTAATATAGATTAAACTAGAATAACATAAAACAAAATTAAACAATTTCAATTTTTCTATCACGATTTTTACTTCTTTGCTTTGCTTTCAAATACAAAAATGATAGTATGTAATATCTATAAATAAGTTTATTATATCATTCGATTTCCGTAAATTAACTTTGATTTGCGGAATTAGAAACACAAACTTCTTCATAATCCCTGATTAATGCTTCCAAATCTTCTCTTGCTTCGCTGAATTCCAATTCTTCCATACCCACTCCGATAAACCAATGAACAAAAGCCCTTTTAGCATATAAAATATCAAAACATCTGGCAATATGATAAAATTATTTTTCAACGCTAAAGCTATTTGAAAATAAAACAGCCCCTTTTTTATTGATTTCTCCCATTTATATCATAGGTTTATCAACGATTCCAAGTTTGAAACCTGTCTTTACATAATCAACAAATTTAGATTCCTAAGATATTAAAATTATTTACGGTGTATTCAAACCTTTTTGAATTGACTGACTCAGCAATATCCATAGGGCTGAAATCTCCTCGAAACAAGATACTATTCGACAAATAACTCTAACCTGATTGGTAAGAAGAGCAATTATTCGTAAATAATTCGTTAATAATTCCTTGTGTGTTCTAAGATTTGTAAGTTATAGATGATTATAAAAAGTGAATTCTTGGATAAGGAACTAAGTTCTAAGTTTATTCTATTAATCCACCCCCTTGGATAGGTTATTGCCTTGAGGTTATAGTTAATGAGCTTGTAATTTAAGAAAGTATCTGATTTAAATTTTGATAGTTTGGTAATTCTATGTCTAAATCATCACAAAATTTGTAAAGTCTTTCATTATCAACACAAATTGTAAGATTCTCATGTTCTAATTATGTATGAATTGAAAAAGTGGCATTATATGATTCAGTCACTTCAGATGACATATTCGGGGATGGCATTACTGATAAAGATGCCTTTGATGTTTTTCCATAATCTACAGACAATCTTTCTGACAATAGTGCACCAAACCCTGATCCTGTACCTCCATTAATTGATTTGGTAAAAATAAAACCATTTAAATTATCACACTTCTCTACTTAATGCCTGATCATTTCAAGAGCTTCCTCTATAATTTCCTTTCCTGTGGTATAATGACCTCGAGAATGAAAATTTGCAGATTGTTTTCCATTCAAAAATTGCTATTTAGAGTATAAGTTTCTTCTTGGACCCTTTTTGGTCTCAGCAACGACTATGTCTTCGGTGTCAATAAACACAGCTCTAGGTACGTATTTTTAATTGGATATTTCATTGAATATACAGTTGTCCACATCATCTCCTTTAAAGTTACCTTCAGAATCAATTTTTGACTCTTAGCATAACAGATCCCATCCATCATCTCCTATTTATATCCCAGCTTGCCCAATATTAATTACACAATTTGAGGCATTTAAATGAAAATAATAAAAAAATTAATTTCTCTTAAAATAGTTTCCATTATATAATCTAAAGAATATATATAAAGTGTATTTGTGATGATATTCTAAATTTAATAAACCTAGATATAATTTTTGGATAAATAATTTTTTTTTCATATTACAATTATGGCTATAAATATGATTTTGTTATGGTATATTGGTATTGTTTCCTCGATTGAGATATGTAATCACCCAGTCTACTGTTAAGGAGAGATACTAAACACTATATAAACAATGGAAATATACAAAGACAGTAAAACATTTGTAGATATGCCTCTTAAATATGAATTGCAGTAAGTTCTCTCAAATTGGAAATCCATCAATTCTAAAGATAAACAATAAGTATAAGTTTATATATTCAGGTAATTGACTTTATTGAAGCAAATTTTAATCCAGCTGGATCGGATTCTGAGTTTTATATTCCATTAGATTGGAAGCAAAACCCTAAATTTCTAGATCACATTAAAGTTGAATAATTGAAGAATTGGGGTACTTATATAAACATAATTCGAGCTTCTTAAATAAATAAATTATGGCTAGGCCTATCTAAAAGATTCATCAATGACGAATCGAAATCTTCATATATAAATTGTCCTCATCCATTTTTTGTACCTGGAGGAAGATTTAGAGAATTTTACTATTGGGATACTCTGTGGGTGATCTAAGGACTGCTAGGTAGCGAAATGATAGATAGCGCAATCAAAATGTAATAAAATTTTCTCCATCTTATTGAAACTATTGGTTATGTTCCTAATGGGGCAAGAATTTACTATAAAGGAAGAAGTTAGCCTATGATTACACCTATACTGACTGAAAAGCTATATGATTATTTACTTAAGAATAATTAAAATGAAAGGGCATAATAGTTACTCTAAGAATCTTTTGATTTATTAGAGAAAGAATTTCAATTTTTCTATAATGAAAGAACTCACCAATCTTATACGATATTTAAAGATGCCAAACTAGATAGCAGAATATTCTACTATAGTGCTGCAACTGATTATCCAAGGCCAGAAGCATATAAGGAAGACATAAAATTAGCTGCTAGAAGTAAAAATAAATAGAAAATGTACAGAGATATAGCTGCAGGAGCTGAATCTGGATGGGATTTTAGTAGCAGATGGTTCAAATCTCCAAATAGTTTTTAATCTATCAGTACTACAAATGTAATCCCAGTTGATTTAAATGTATTAATGATATTGAACATGCGAATATTGTCCAGATTTGCTAAAATTTTGGGATATGGAGAGAAATATTCTTATTATTAAATATAGGCTTAATCAAATGAGGAACTATTGAATAATAACTTTTTTAATTAAACTTAGTGGTATGATTATTTGGTTGATGAAAAGTAGTTAAAAGTAGACTATTATCCTTCAAACTTCTTTCCCTTATTATTGAGTGATAAGAATAACTAGCAGATAATAGACGAGCTATCGAAATATATCAATTAATATGAAGGGGGACTTCCAACATCATTATTTGAAACAAAGCAATAGTGGGATTATCCAAATTAATGGCCTCCATTAAATTAATTTATTATTGAAGGATTGCTTATTAACAACTAACCTGATCTAGCTTTATAGTTATCCTAAAAATGGATAAATAATGCTTATTGCTCATATGAAAAAAGTTTGAAGGTTTATGGCGAAGGGTATATGTTCGAAAAATATGATGCCACCAAAGTAGGAAATTAAGGTGGTGGAGGTGAATATGAAGTTTAGTCTGGTTTCGGATGGACTAATGGAGTGGCGATATGGAATTTATAGTAATTCGGTGATAAGTTAGTATTACCTATTTGTTGAATTATAATATTTAATTATTATTGTTTCGATGTCTGAAATATATAAACACGAGAACTAGATGATAATAAGATTTCCGAAGGATGTTGCTGCTAAAATAAGACAGGCATTTGCTGATAATAAAGAAATTCCAATCAAAATAACACCTAAGAAAGGAGAGATATTTAAATTTGATGTAGAAGTTTAGGACAATAATTTATAAGGAACGTTAGTTGATCTGCCTACAATCACAGAAAGCTATAAATCAAGAGATAATATAAATCTCTACAAAAGCAATGATATTAATCAAATGATTTGGGTAGGAGAGATGAAGAATGTTAGAAAGGTTCAAATTGATGAATATTAATCAAAATATGTATGCGATAGTGGATTGACTCCCCCAACATACAATGTTAGCAAAGATTTTCACAGAAAACAACCTTTAATTCCTATTGAACAAATATAACGTGTAGAAAAAGAACTCGACAGCATTCAAAATATGTTTACGAACAACTAAGATGAAGAAGAAGGAGAAGGCAGAAGAAGAAAGGGATAGTAAAATTAAATGTCATAATTTGATTGAGTAATATTAATATATCATTTTATGAATTATTCATTTTTGACTAGCTTAATTGTTCAAGGACAGAATGACTCTCAGGGTAATCTCTATCTAGGGGGAGTTGATTCCCTGAATGAAATCTAAAATCTTAAAATAGGAGCGGTAGCAACAGTGATATGGGGCTCAGATATAAAATTTTCAAGTTAGATCAAGCATATAATATTTAATGTCGATGATGACCCAAAGTTTCCTATTCAAAGATACTTTGATAGGGCATATGACTTCATTAGCGAGTCTCTACTTGTTACAAATGTGCTTGTCCACTGCTAGGCTGGTATATCGAGATCTGTTTCTATAGTGACCGCCTACTTGATAAGAAACGAGAGGAGAAACATTGATGATTGTTTAGATTATGTCAAAAAAAAGAGACATATAGCATCTCCAAATCACGGTTTTTTGATCTAACTGAAGGATTATAGTAATTAAATTTTATTGAATAATTGAATATTAATAATTATGAAATTGATTAATATATTGGATGTAGAATAAAGATTTCAAGATGTGATGGATAGATACGAAAAGCGTGGAGATAAGCCAGACCCTCTTAGTGATGATAATCAACAGTACATTAATGAAATAAAATAAATGATAGAAAAAAGAAATGCTATCTTAAGGTAAGTATAGATCACTATTTATGTTATGGGCTGTCAAAAGTCGGGAAAATCACTTCTTATTTAAGCATTACTAAATAGAATATTTCCTAACCATGTTTAAAACAGTAAGGAGATTCTAGAATATATTAAAACAGATTTTGAAATCTTAGATAAAACGAAGAATTATAATCATATTTATTTTTAAGACTCAGACTTCCTAGATAACCTTTATACTGAGGATGATATTTAATTCAAAATAGTTGAGTACTAAGGATTCATTTTCAATGATAATGATCATAATTAAAAGATACTTGAGGACTTTAAAAACAAAACATAATAAAATAACTAAATACCTTTACTAATGTGGGTGATAAACTCTTAGAACGCAACCAAAGAAGAAAGACTTAGATTATCGCTCTTAAACAATTTAAATTTTTAAAGGCTACCTCGATATTCTGTATAGAACTTTTAACCCATAAACTCAATAAACACAGTCTTCGAATAAGGAATTAAAGCTATGATAGTTTATACTCAATGCGATAGAGTTCAATTCACTTTAGATGAAATAAACGAAGAATAAATATATCATGTATCAGCTTCGGCATATTTAAAATAAAGAAAATAGTTTACCAAAAATTATGAGAAAGATTATTTAGCCTAGCATCACTATCAAGAGCAAAAATAAAATTATTTCTTTAAGTAACAATTGCAGATTCTAAAACATGAATTGATTGATTCGATTTAGTATCAATATGATCTCATGAAATATGGCAGTAACTATTTTAGAATTTATTCGAAAATAGCACTGTTGGATCAAATGATAGAAGGTTATTCTGTAAAAGTTGAAGAAGATACAAAGTTTAAAATTTATAGTATCTATGAACAAATAACAAATAATAAATTGTTATTTGAATTAAAAGTGTATGAATTTATAAGCAATCAATAAAAAATGCTAAATGAATAACTGGAATTTTCATATCGATGCTTAACAGAACTCATTGAAGTAAATCAGATAATTGCCATATTCTATGATATAATTTATTCTGATTTCTCTGAGAAATATTAAAAAATAGAATAATTATATAAATAAAATATCAAAACTATTTAGTAAGAGATATATAAAATATTTGGAGGTTTATTTGATTAATTTGGATCTTTTGGTTCCTTTTTATTGTTACCCAACTATGAAGATCATATTCCAATAGCCGAGTAATTTATTTGTTAAATTTATGAATAACTTGATATTCACAGTAATTCAGATAACTTTTTAAATATTATCTAATTTATTAGAGATTTAATTACGAATGGAATATGTAAATAATCCGAAGTCGAATTTATACCTTCCTTCCCTAGCATGAGCATAGGCCTGAAATAGATAGTGAACAAATTTAGTTCTATGGCCTCTAAAATTATAAAGAATAATCAGAACCAAGAAGTAATCAGAAATTTATTATTAAAAAATAAAATATTGTTAGAATCTTTATTTGTTAGGGCTAGTTAAAAATTTATTGTGGAGATGAATTACTTTCAAAGCTTTTATAAAATATTTTTCTCAGAGCTTGATATTTAATTTTGATATATTTATAAATATTATCTGAAACACCTATTCTAATAATTAAAATTAAATAATGATGAACTCTTAATCATAATTCACAGCAAAGAAGAGGCCTAATCCGCATAAGACGGCTAGGAATGTTGAGCTAGTAATATTTAATATTTAAACAAAAAGACTCCATCATAATTGATTGAAAAATAACTTTCAGGATAGATATTTGAGGATACGCACCCCAAAATTAAAATCATTGAATTCCAGAATCTTGCAGATTTCTCAAGTTAGCCAATCAGTACAGTGCCGATTGATGAACCACTATTTGACCCACTTCCCCCAATCATATAATTTACAGATTATGAGGTATTGAATATTTAAAACTTAAAATAGCCTTTGCAAATTAAAGAAAAGATATTCAAGTTACGAAATAAAGATAGAGTGGCAAGAAGAGTAAAAATCTACAAACCAGACTCAAGATTATTTTAAGTTGTCCCATAAGGCACAGGAGGCAATCATGGCACAAAAGTATAATTTAATTCATATCTATAGGTTGCTCCAGGAATGGAAACAAGCTTCATAATTAGATTCTCTCCTGAAGCAAAAGCAGATTATAATTATGATATTGTTGTGGAAACTGAAAGAGAAAAATTTATTGTACCCATCGTGGCAGTAGGGAAAAGAGCGATGTTAGGTTATTAAATATATCTATTTTTTTAGATTTTCCTGATTCTTTAGACTTCGGAAACTGCCCTGTAAAATATGTAACTGAAAAGCCTGTTATTATTAGAAATTTAGGGGAAAAAACAACGAAATGGTTTTTAAATTTACCCAATGGATTTGATGCCGATAAAAAAGAAGGAGTACTTGAATATGGAAAAAATGAATAGATTGTGATAAAGTAATTTAATTTCTTATTATTTAGATTCTTTCCATATGAAGCTCGGACTTATAAGAATAGAGCTGTTCTATCATATGATAACATGGATGCATTCGTACCGATAATTGGAGTGGCTCATAATGGAAATGTTTATCTTTCAAAATCATAAATTAATATGACAGAGGCTTTTATTGGACTTCAATTGCAACAGACATTATAAATTATCAATAAATCAAATGTGAAGGTAGATTTTGAATGGAGAGCTTTTGCCACAGAAAAGGAGGAATAAGAAAAGAAAAATAGATTAAGACAATAATTAGAAGAAGAGGAAGCAGAAGAAAGAATGCTGATAAAAGAATATGTCTCAAATGAGGCAGTTCATGAGGATCTAGAATTAGAGGAGAACTCAGACTCAGAAGAGGAGGAAAGAGATGAAAAAGCTATTATTCTCAAAAAATAAAAAAAGGCTGAATTAACATTAGCGAGAAAATACAGAAATATTAGAAAAGCCATAGAGGATGATTTGCTGTTATTTTAAGATGATATCTTTACAATAGAACCAGTGTAAGGACAGATATGGCCAAATTCTGAAATGACAGTTACAGTCACATTTGTTCCTAAAAGTGCATTTCTATATTAAACAATTGCCTATTGCAATATTTCATGCTCTGAAGAGAGGTTACCTTTGAATTTGTATGGGCAAGGAATGGGACCTAGAGCATTTTTAAGTGTTTACGAAGTCAATCTTGGAGATGTTTTTGTAAATGAAATTCACAAAACTGAAGTAGTGATTGAAAATAGAGGGGAAATTGAATGCAAATTTGAACTGATGCCTAATGAAAGAGCATTCGGAAAGATGTTTAAATTTGATGTTGAGAGAGGCATTCTATCAGTGGGCTAAAGAATGCCATTCACCATCACATTCAAATCTAGTATTCCTGGAGAATTCAAAGAAACATTTAGATGGAAACTAGAGGGATCTACTGAATAATTGACAATATTATTTATAGGCCATGTAATTGCTCCTACATTTCATTTTGATGTAGAGAGAATAAACTTTGGAGCAGTTAGCTATTCCTTCGAATATAGATAAATAATAAAAATAACCAATACTTCAACTGTTGCATTTACATTTGATCTAAAAATTCCAGGAGATGGTAAATTGGCAGAGAGGGAGTTTGAAATAGAGCCTAGAAAAGATACTATTTAACCAAAACAAACAAAAGAGATCATGATTATTTTCATTCCAAAATCCACAAAAATTTATGAAATGGTCATGGTGGTTGATATAGAAGGAGTTGGATAAGATATGTTATCAATACCAATAACTGCTGATTCACAAGCACCTAGAGTTGAAATTAGACCAGCAGATAGATTGGATTTTGAGAGAATCTTCTTAAGGCATCCCACAACAAAAAAGATTCAAATTATTAATAACTCCGATTTGCCAGCTAAATTTCAAGTTTTGCCAGAAAATGATGAATACAAAGTGTTAGCAAAATATACTGCCTAACCAGAGAGTAATATAATTAAATAAAACTCCACTGAGACAATAACAATAACTTTAACGACAAACAAATTAGAGGATATTACTTTACCTCTCCAAATCAATATTGTCGGTACTAATAATGGATAGCCTCATGTAATAACTATCGTAGCCTACAGTGAGGGTCCCAAGGTTAAACCAAGTAGAAGTGAAATAGATTTTGGAAATGTGGACGTTCTCAAAGATTATTCATAAAAATTAACTTTGAGAAATGATAGTGAAATTGAGGCAGATTTTCATGCTTTCACAAAAAATAAGGTTTCTATCTTTAAACCAATCTAAAAACATGGAGTTTTATAGCCTAAGCAAGAAATGGAAATAGAAGTTCTTTGTTGTGCTGATGATGCAATGAAGGCAACTGATGTTTTGCATTTCGTCATCAAAGAAGGTGATGATGTTGAAGTTCAACTAAAGGCTAAAGGAGTTGGATCCACCTTATTTTGTAAGGATGACCTTAATTTTGTGAGTTTGGGAACAAATTATACTTATAGAAAGATATTCAAAGAAATATTTGTCGAAAATAAAGGGAGAAAACCTTAAAAATTAGTATGGACAATAAAGAAGCCTGCACCTAAGAAAGAAGATGAACCCCCTAAGACCTCTAATAGCAATAAAAATTAACCTGTGGCAGAGGAGGATCCAGTATTCTCAGTTTAGCTTGACAGTGTAGTTTTACCACCCAAAAATGGAATTATGTTTCAGTTCAGAGGATATTCATAGAAGAAAGGAAAGATTTAAGAAACATACGTTCTCAATTCAACTATTGGTAATGAAAGAAAACCCACAATATTATATTAAACAGTAATTGAAGCTGATTTCATTCAACCAACTCTAACATTTTCAGAAAGAAAACTCTATTTCAAGTACAGTTGGGAGAAGAATGTGCCATTCATGCCCATATCTAAGAACTTAGAAATAACATGTTCATGTTCATTGCCAGTTAACTTCACTCTTAGTTGTCCAGCAAATGGTCCTTTTAGTGTTGATATTAAATCAATTTAATTGAATCCTGGTAAGAGCTAGATTGTTAGGATTGATTTCGATCCCTCATATAAGGTAGATCGTAAAACTGGAGATTTAGAAGGCAAACTAACCATTTCTCATCATGATCATCCCCTCAAAGATTATATAGATCTTGTTGGTGTTGTTAACTTTCCTAACATTTAATTAGAATAGAGTGTGATAAATTTCGGTGCCATTTTGAATGATACCACAAAGAAAATGGTTACAACTATGAAAAATACATCTGAAATGGCAATTAATTATGAATGGACATTCGTTTAAGATGAATTGATACAAGGATAGCAACCAATAATCCCCATAAATGAAGTCTTTGATATTTTACCACTTTCAGGGTACTTGGAGCCATAAGCGGAAGAGCAAGTAGAGTTTGTTTACAATGCTGTAGGAGGTTATAAATATAGAACATCAGCAGTCTGCCATGTAGATGGCGGACCTGAATATGAAGTTCAATTAGTAGGAGATTCAAGTCTTTAATCCTATGAGATGAGCACTAATTTGATAGATTTTGGTGATGTTAGATTTTGCGATTGGGTTTAGAAAGAATTTAGTGTTACAAATACAGGAAAGGTCACATTTGAGTTCAAAGTTGATTTAAGACACATTAAAAAGAAAGGATTTGTTGATGTTTAACCTCTATATGGAAAAGTAGCTGGTGGCGATAAACAAAAATTAACTATCAGAGTTTCTCCTGTCTTACCAGCAGAATTCAAAGAGGTAGTTTTAGTGCAGATAGGTTATTTTGAGCCCTAACCAGTTACTATTATTGGAAAAGGAGTCTATCCAAGTTTGGTTATGGCATTACCAAGAGTTGAAATACCTCAATTTACATAAAAGTTTGAAACTGAATTCGCTAAAAAGAAAGTAGATCATGAAAATTAACTGAAAAAAGCAATTCTTTTATAAAAGACATAGAACCAAAAAGTGAATGTTAAATCAATAGAGTAAGTGAAATTAGAATTAGAAAGAGATATTGATAAGTAGGTTTTTTGCGATCTAATTAAAAAAAATGTTTTAGATAAATATGAAGAAAGAGGAACATCAAGAGATGGAAAGGAAAGACTATATGATAAAATAATACTAGCCACATATATCTGTGATTTTGGAAATGTTGTGCTTAATTCAGTCAGGTAGAAGCAAATAGTGGTCCATAATGTTGGAACTCTACCTGTTGAATTCGTACTAGATGGAAAATATTTTAAATCTTAAGGTTATAGCATTGTTCCAGAGAGGGTTACATGTATGCCAGATAATTAAAGCATTACTCTTAATGTTTAATACTAAACCAAGAAGAATATGGGATTTGGTCCTACAAAAACTATTGTACCTGTAGAAGTGAGGAAAGGAGCTAAATTTAATTTAGAGCTTTTAGCAAATATAACAATACCCACTATTGTGATTGAGAACTCACCAGATGGAAATATAGACTTTGGAAAAGTATTAATTGGACAGAAAAAGATATTTTATATGAGAATCATAAATGATAAAGAGATTGCTTGTGAATGGAATTAATCTACCAGATAAGAATTAACTCAAGATAAAAAGGAGGAACCCAGGTTTGTTTTGGTCCCCAATTTCGGTTGTGTCTAGCCTGGAGATAAGCAAATTGTTGAAGTTCATTTCACTCCCCTTTCTGAGAAATCTTATTCACAAAAGTTTACTCTATTAATAAAAGAGAATGCCACCCCATTCGTCTTAAATGTTAAAGGTTCAGGATCTTCAATAAATTTACATTTTAGTCCACTACAAATGAATATAGGCCCAATATTACCTTATGATAAGTTTGCTTATGCTGTTTTAGAGGTGAAGAATTCATCAGAATGGGATACAGAGTTGTTCTCATTAGATTTTGATTCTTAATATTAAATTGACGAAGACATTCTAAACACATACCCACTTTTGGACTAATAAGAGTTCTTACTATTGCCTGTGAGAAAGCCAGGCCAACCAATTTGGAGTGATATGAGTAAATCATATTAGAGAACTAAAAGAAAATTATAATTATAAGAGAAATTAAATGAGTTATAAGTTGAAAATCGTGAATAAATTTAGAAGGAACTCGATGAGATAATAAACTAGGAAAATTCTGTAAAAGTAGAATATCCAGCCAAAGTAGCCTAGGATGTTTTAAAGAACATTGTGATATATGGGCAACCTAAATGCGGAAAAACAAGTTTAGCATAATACCTAGAATAGACTCACAAAAGAAAAGTCATCAATTTATGTGATATTTTGGATTGGAATAAGGAGAATAATACTGCTGCTTACAAATTATATGATCAATTTTATTAGTAGAGACAAAATGAAATTTAGTTTGTTTTAGCTGAGAGGGATAAATTGTTAAAAAAAGCTGGTAAAAAATCAAAGGAACTTGAGGATAAATGGGGTCCTATCCCAACTCATTTGTATGAATACATCTCTGAGGAAGTCCTTGTAGAACTTATCAAAGCTAGATTGGCATAAGAAGATTGCCAAGCAGGTGCTATCTTCGATAACTTATAATCCAAATATTGGCCAAATGAATTGTATGTTCTTAAATGCCTAATGGAAATTGACTCGCATTTATAATTGGTTGTGATAAAAGAGTAATATGACTAAGATGGATTTGAAATTTGCAAGCCCATCGAATGGCCAGGAATAGAAAAGCTAGCAGAGGAAGATAAACCTAAAAAAGAAGAAGTTGTAGAACAACCAACAGATAAAAATAAAAAGAAAACAACAAAGAAGGAAAGTAAGTCTGAAAAACCTGAAAAATAAGAAAAGAAGCCTTAGGTTGATAAATTGCCAATACCATAGTCCAGATAAAAATCAAGACCAAAGTCTGATCAGAAACAGAGAAATCCGTTAGAAAATCTATATGAAGTTACTTATCCAGGGACTTTTGAGGATGAGATATAGAGAAATTAATTTTATGACATGGTAACCAAAATGTCTGCATTAATGAATAATACATACAAGGATAAAATTGAAATAGTAATGAAGATACCAGATCCTGTTTTTGAAGAAGGTAAGAAGGAAGAGAAACCGAAACCATTAAAGAAAGGTGAGAAGCCTCCTGAACCTGAAGAAATAAAACCTGAAATAGTGGATTATACATATTTGTAGAAGGCAGAAAGAATTTACACAGAAATTCCGTTACATTATAATGTTCCACAATTGTACATTACTGGTTAGTAGGTAATACCTGCTCCTATATATCCTAACCCTAATTCGTTGCCAATTCCTGATCCTTTACATCTATAGATAGTAACTAAAGTTAAGGATAAACACAATTAAAGCATATCTTAAACGAATAGAAAGAAAACTGAACCAAAGCAAGATTAGACAACTGTCCCAGTTAATTAAAATTTAAAATACTTTAGCATTTGGACTCCAAAGGAATTATATTTGCCAGAAATCATATAATAAGACAAGGAAAAAACCTAGCAATAAGAAAAAACTCAACCCCATTAAGAAGGAGACTAAGCATTATCTCCTTAACTTCCTTAAATCGATGAATAACCTTTGAATAGTAAAGAAAGTCCTGAATAGAGGACTAAATCATAAAATTTGCAAATAAAACCAAAGGCAAATGTGACATCAAGATCAATTCCAGGATCCAAGAAACCTACAAAATAGTAAGAAGATATCTAACCTAAATAATATCATTACAAGAAGGAAGATTTAGTTGAAAAATAATATAGATGGACAATACCTGCTGGTAGAACCTTATTATTAGTGGTTTAATTTTTCACTAAAACGACAGGAAACTTTGAAACCAAACTAATGTTTGATAACTTCTTCTCAATCAAGAAGTCTGCAATTGATGTAAAGGGAATAGCTGATTTCCCAACTCTAAGTTAGAATCCTAAATAGCTGTTCGGTCCAAACATTTTAACTGTTAAGAAGAAAGCTTAATAATCTAATCAATAACAATAATAACAATAACTTATTGTCTATCCAAGCAAAATATATATTCCAAATGAATAGACATTCGAATTTGGACCTTTACTAATCGGAAAAAACGATAGAGCTGTTAACAAGGCAATCAACAGTGTAGTTTTCAAACTCAATAATGTTGGAAGTTTTGATACCGAATTATAGTTTTCACTTTTAAGCACAGTATAAGAAACTCAAGAAATTAAGAAAGGAATTTTCTCTTTGGATTAAGACCATGTCAAAATCACATAAAACTAAGAACCATTTGAGTTGAGGATATGGTCATTCCCTGATAAAGCTTAACGATTTAAGGATGAGTTAATAGTATCAATTAAGGATAATCCTACTCCATTGATAGTACCGTTAGCCTGTACTGGATGTAAGCCAACAATAGAACTTATGGAAAATGTTGTGAAGTTTGAAAGATTATTATTGAAATAATAGGCTGCTAAAACAGTGATAATAAAAAATACAGGAATGATTCCAGCTAAGTGGAAGTTAACTGGTATTGAGAATTTGGAGGAAGAATTTTAAGTGATAAACACTTCAGGAGAGTTGTAACCCACACAAGAAACATAAATTGAAGTTAGGTTCAGAGCAATCAAGGAGAGAAAACTAAATTTAGTAATAAATCTTGAAGTGGAGGATGTTGAGAATATGAATATTAAATAAGAGATCAAGACGTTGACTGTTAATGCGGAAGCATTTGATATTACAGTGGATGTTAAATGTCCAGGTCCTGAGAACTCTTTAGATTTCGGATCAATAAGGGTTGGAGATTATAAGGATTAGATATTCTAGGTTAAAAATATTGGATAATATGCAGTAAAATTAACCTGTGTTCTGAAAAAGAAGTTATTCAAAGAATTATTCAAGGTCGAGCCTATCGAATCTGAATTAGCTCCTAATTAATAAAAAGACATATTAGTAAGATTCTGCGCTGTTAAAGAATTGAAAATGAAAACTACGAATGAGACAACAGAATTATTTTTAGAAATTTTAGAAGGAAAAACACTAGAATTATTCAAGCCTGTGCCAATAAACGTTACTTTTAATTCTGTCTACAGTAAATATGGCATTCATCCAGTTAAAAATATAAATTTTGGACCTATTTAATTTAATGAATCTAAAACCAGGCACTTAGAGATCAAAAATGAAGGGTAATTTGAATTTAATTTTAACATATTTGACTATGCTAATGAAGAATTCAGAAAATAATTGTTAGATGCTTAGGATAAGGAAAATAAAGAAAAATAATAACTTATGCAAACTATGCCTTCCATGTTGCCTCCAGTTGATCCTAAAAAAGGAGGTAAGAAAGATGATAAGAAATAATAAGAGAAAAAGCAAGCAGGAAAACCAGGCAAGAATGATCCACCTCCAGGCTAATTGAAAATAGGTTAATGGACTATCATGCCAAGTTTAGGTTCTATTGCTCCAGACTCCTCTTGTGTTGTTGAAATAACATTTACAGGTTAGGGATAAAAGAATTATGAGTAAAGACTAGCAATAGATATAACTAATAGAAACCCAGAAGATCAACCATAAGGCATCTTATATGAGGTTTTATCAGAAAGTTGCATTCCTGGAATAAACACTACAGACTTTGAATCAATTTTCGAGGAATAAGTGGTTTTATAATCTCAGACTACAAACCTATCCAACTTAATAAATTCTAATGTTTTCTTTATTGAGGAGAAACTATTTCACTTTGGAACGTTAGTGCCTTCTAAAGTACCACAAGGAGTTGTTGAAAAATTCAAATTAACTAATCCTAATAAAGTGCCTTGTTCTGTTAAGCTAGATGTAAGAAAAAGATAGAATTATCCAAATGATAATTTTGCATTTGAAGTTTAGCCTAAAACACAAAAAATAGCTCCTCATGAAAGTGTTTATATAAATGTAGCATTCAAGCCAACAATTATGGCAATTTATTATGGAGTCTTTGAGGCTATAGTAGAATTTGGTGAAAATAATCCTAAAACACATAAATTATTATTTGATCTTAAAGGAGAAGGAGCATTACCAACGTTAAAATTAGAGAAGCCCAAAGATTGGCTAGATGAAAGAACGCCGGTCTTAAAGTTTGGAAAGGTTAGATTATCCAAAGCAGTAATTTTACCAATAGTGTTAAAAAATGATGGATACATACCATCAACTGTGAAATGGGATTTAAGTGCTCAAAATGATAATTTTAGATTCCTAGACTAGAGCACATTTACCTTAACTCCAAAGACTACAGCTACTTTTAATGTAGAATTCGCTCCTAGAGATCCAGGAGTGAAATAACATTATTTCATCTTTTAGACATTGTTGAATCCATATGAAATAACCAAAATAGCAATAACAGGAGAAGGGTTTGCTGAAGATATCATGTTTGAGAATTTAGATGAGGAGGTTAATTTTGGAGATTGCATAATTAATCAAGAGAAGAAAATTTAATTTTTAATTAGAAATAATGGTGCTTCAACAATCAGGTTCTAATGGAATACCTAGGGATGTGAAGATTTTAATTTCGTACCCAGAGTTGGTCATCTTTCATCAAAAGAGTCTAAACCAATAACACTAATATTTAAATCTATGAAAAGTGTTACTCACAAACTATTTTAATTAAATTGTGATACTAAATAGATAAACAAAAAATCATAAATAGAATGGGATGATAGTATGTCAACAACTAAGTATGTTACATTAACTGAATATAATTGGATCATGAAAAGGAGAGAGGAGGAAGAGGCTAAAAGACTTGCTGAAGAAGCAGCTGCTAAAAAAGGTGGAAAGAAAGATACTAAGAAAGCAACAAAAGCTGAGCAAGTTCAACCTCCAATTCCAGATCCAAATGAGGAAGCTAATATTCCTTTGAGTGAGTAATTACCTGAGCCTGAATACTAAGCAGTTGATAAAAGTGATAAGACAATTCCTTTGAAGGTGAATGCAGTGGCAGATTTCACAAAATACGAAGTGGAATCAAGATAAGTGTTCTTTAAAGAAACACTTATGTACACAACTAGGGTTCATAATTTCAAGGTTAAAAATACTTCATTAATTGCCATGAATTACTAATGCAAAATTGTTTCTGCTCAAACAGGGCAGATTGATCCTGGATATTTCTACATTTATCCAAAATAAGGAACTATAGCATCAAATAGTGATGAGATGTTTACTGTAAAGTTCAGCCCAACAGAAGTTGATGAAAGTAATGAAAGATTATTGGTCATATCTATTGAAAATTTAGATCCCAACTCAGAAAAACTTATTATAGAATTAGATGGACAGGCAGAGAGGCCAATATGCCATTTTGAATTACCTCCAAGTAATTATAGGGAGAAGAAACCAGACTTAGAGGCTAAATATAATGTAATAGAGTTTGAGAGTATGGGATGTAAGGTTAAAAATACAAAAAGATTTTATGTTGTCAATCCGACAAGCACAGCATATGAATTTGAGTGGAAGAGAGTTGATGATGATAAGAATGGAAATGCCAACTTCTTTAAGTGCATCACTGTAAAAGGGGTTGTATTATCTGGTAAGAAAGCAGAAATAATATTTGAATATGCACCAGATTTTGTGGGATAACATGAGAGTTATTGGACATTTGAAATTCCTCAAGAGCATATAGTCTAACATTTCCTTGTTACAGGTACTGTGGTTGAGCCTAATGTTATATTTGATGTTGGAAAGGTTGATTTTGGGCCTATTCTGCTTCAAGCAAAGAATAAAGTAACAGTCAATCTAAAGAATCTTGAAGATGTCCCTCTAGCATTTAATTTTGATAGAGAATCTTATCATAATCCAGAATTAGGAGACTCCTTAATTATCACACCAGTATCTGGAGTCATAAAAGCACTTTCAGATTAACCTATCGAGATATAATTTGCTCCAAAATTAGAGATGAATTACAACTATAATATTTAATGTCAAGTTAAAAGAAGAACAAGACCTGCTACATTGAATGTTAAAGGAATAGGTTATGTCCTGCATCATAGCGTCTACTTGAATTAAACTTAAATTATTAACTAAAATACCACCATTGAAATGGGAGACATTTATATTAATGAAAAATAATCGAGAATTATAACGATAGAGAATTAATAAGAATTTAACTTTGATTTCAATGTTAGGAAATAACCAACTATCACAGCTGTCACAATAACGCCTGAACATGCAACTCTAAAGAAAAGAGAAAAGATTAACATCGAAATATTATTTGCTCCGCTTCAACCTTGTAAACTGAATTCCTAAATATCTGTAAGCATTAGTTCTGGACCTACTTACAACTTCAACCTAATAGGGTCTGCAAAAAAGCCTGGAGTTGATTTATCATTCTATAGTTACGATTTTGGCCCATGCTTCGTATTGAAATAACCGTTGCCAATTCAAAAAATATTAGAAATGAGAAATAGGGATATTTAAGCTATGGCAATTGAAGCCATTTATGAGAAGAAGCCTTACTTTAGTGTTTAATTAGCATCTGGTTAAGTTTTATTGCCATTATAATTAGAGGCGACAAAAGATAAGAAAGGCATTATTTAAACTAAAGAACTAAATGTTCTATAAATCCCTATAACTTTCACTCCAAGAGAATGTATTAAATATGATGAAAGTGTTGTCTTTGACATCAATGGGTTACACAAGATAGAAGTGAGATTTACTGGAGAGGGTGTACCATTAAAATTAGATCTATAAAAAACTGAACACTAATAATTAGATTTTGGTATTTTTGGAGTTGGCCAAGTAGGGTCATAAGTTGTTTCATTAATCAACTAATCATAAAAATAAGTTACTCTTATGTTTGAACCCTAGTTATTGAAGGAACTTAAGACTAAGTTTTTCATAAAGGTTAGGCCTAAGAAAGAATTTGTAATTAATCCTAGGGAAAGAAAAGAAATCACTCTGACTTTCAAACCATAATAGAGATTGCATGGGTTTAAGACCGAATTATTATATAAAATAGTGGAAAATAATGAATTAAGAAAATTATTAACAGTTTAGGGAGCATGTCACGGAATAGAGCTGAAATTGATGGAGGACACAATAACATTTGGACCAGTTGTTATAAATTCAAAGACAGTGAGATAAGTTCAATTAGCTAATTTAGGAGATGTGGCAGCTAAATTCTAATGGGATACATCATTTTGTAAAAATTATTTCACAATCACTCCACTTTAAGGAACATTACCAGCACATGAAGATTTATATTTCTAAATTACATTCCATCCTAATGCCATAGACAATGATATTAGATTTGATAAAGTTAAATGCAACATATAGAACAGTGAACCATTGTTTTTATCATTATTAGGAAAATGTATAGAATAACCAAAAGAATAAGTCACAGAAGTTAAATTTGAAACAGTAGTTAGAACTCCATAAACTAAAAAGGTTCCTGTTAAAAATGCAACTCCTAAGCCTTGGAGGGTGAAAGCTAATGTCTCAGCAATTTTACCATAATTTAGGGAATATTATGAAGGAAAAGAATATTTGGATGTTCCTGCTAATGGTGTTGCAGAATACGAAATAATTTACAAGCCACTAACGATGACATCTAATCCTCAAGTTCAAGGGCTTCCTGATACTCATGAAGGCTCCCTATTCTTCCCACTACCTGATGGAGGAGCCTTATTATTCAATTTGTTTGGAAAGTCACTACCTCCATAACCGATCATATAGGATGTTTAAGTTAAATCTAAGAAAAATACTACGCAATTGTTATAGGTTAAAAATTGGTTGAAGACAAGTTAAAGATTTGATGTATCTTGGACCTTAGAGCCTGATGATCCTGCAATAATACTAAATGGAGCAAATACATTTGAAGTTTCAGGAGAAGGAGTTAAAGACTATAAGCTAACCATATATGGATTGAAGCAGGCAGCTAACAAAGTCACAATTTATTTCAAGAATCCATTAACACAAGAATTCTTATTCTATAAACTGGTATTTATTTATTTTTATAAATAAGAATTTAACAGTCCAGCCACCTGATTAGATGCCTAGAATAGAATTAACTTCAATTGTGAGGGAAGTTGCTACAAAATTGATTACGATAGAGAATCCATTAAATTAACCTATTGAATTTAAGAAGGACTAATTAGTAGCTGATGTTGACTCTATAAGTCTAAATCCTTAATAATTTGTTATCCCAGCAAAATCAGAATTTGGCATAGAAGTGGCTTACAGGCCTTTAATCGTTTAGGATATATTATCTAAATTGACAATTAAATCTGTTTAATTAGGAGAATTTGTTTATCCTTTGAAACTCCAAGGTTTAGCTTAGAATGTGGCTAGATCACTTTACTTTAAGGCATCTCTAGGATCTGATGTTGTGCTTCCATTCAAATTTGTCAATTATACAAAAAAACCTACCACATATTCTTGTTATGCAACAAAACTAGGTCCTAATGGAAAACCTGTTCAAGTTAATATCGATCCTAAAGCAAAAGGAGGACCAGCTCAAACAACAGATTTTATTTGCGAATAAGTTTAATTACCAGTGCAGGGATCAGAATCGTTTGATGGAGTGGAATGCTAAGTAAGTGTAAGATATGAGCCATCAAGTCTTAATGAAACTAGAGGAATTCTGATTGTTTAATCGCCAGATGGAGGAGGTATTTATTAAATAAAATATTAAATTAGAATATTAATGCATGTTGATTGGATAAGGTATTGCTCCATAGCCTAAAGGTCCATTCAAAATGGCAGGTGCTAAGCCACCTCCAATAGATTTTAAGAATCCCTTCTTTGAGGCTTTAGAATTTACATTAAGAATAGATAATCCATCTTTTACATCTTCAGTCAAATCACCCATAAAGATAGATGTAATTAAATTATAATAACAATTAGGGCAAAAAAGTGTTAAATATATAGATTACGTACAAGCCTGTCCCAAATACATCTAATAATGGAAGATTAATAATATCATGTGGAGAATTACCATAATGGGTATTTTATCTATAAGGGGAATGAAAATATATAAACATATTTTATATAAGTTATTCAATATTAGTCTTGAATATCAGTTGTGCAACCAGGAATAAATAATCTTCTGTTTTATATGATTAAAATTTTACATTTCACATTTTTATCCCAACCATCCCATAGCACAATATCCGGTTTTGCAACAACTTTGTGAGACTATTCCGCATATCGAACCTTCAGCATTATAGCATAACTATTAGGTTTAATTTTCTTACTGACCTGCAAGTGGGACCCCAAATTGCTTAAGTTATAACTAACAGAATAATAAAAGTAGTGAATTTCATAAATTAATTATAAACAAATATTATATACATGGATGATATTATGCATTTTACCGTATGTTTATTCAGATCCACAGTTAGAAATTCTTGATTGGAGATTTATTTTCTAATATTATAATTTATAAATAATCATATATTATGATTGGTGAGTAAATTAATTCCCCAAAAGATCAAAGCATCACTTTAAACTAGAAATTATTCTATAAAAGCAAAGCATTCATACTTTATTGCGTTTTTCAGATAATTTAAGATGTTGCTTTACCATACTGCAAATTAGAACTTATTTATTACCCTCCCAAAGCTTCTTTTGGACCTACTGATAGTGTTATTATCCATTTCGCTTAAATAAAACTTTATGAAACAGCAGGACACTTTTATGATTTTGGTTTCTCGTTTGATTTAGTGTATTTGTTTCATAACTTTAAATCGAAAAGAGTTTATGCTTATGATTCTCTCTATAGGTATTGAAGTTTAAACTGTCGAAATTCAATGTGGATGGCTGATTATGCTGGAAAAAGTATTACAAAGATTAGAGGTTGCTTTAATGTGTCTATATTTTTAACTGGAGGCATTCACTATCATATTAATAATTTGGATAACCATATTTAAAATTTTTCAGGATTACCATGAAGATAAGCAATTGAGAGTAGATCATTTTTATGCACCATAAAAACAGTTTAAAGTCTCTAGAGATCAATCGTTAGAAGATATTCAATAATAAGATAACCATAATTATGATGATCTTTGGAAGAAAAGACTCTAATCCATGCCGATATCAGTATTGATGATAAAAAAGTAAAATCTTCAAATAACGTACTCAAATAAAAACCTAGTGAAGTTATTTCAATAAAAATATTCAGGAATAGAAAGCCAAATCGAGCATTTTATTTTGAATACTTTGCAATTTTCAATAGTGATGGATAGATTAGAAAATATTTATTCAAGCACCCTTGTTAAAAATAATAAAAAGAGGCTAAGGAACGGCTAGGATGAAGACAACAAATTGTCCCCTCAAGATATTCATGACTTGATTATGAATTAGAGTCTTTTTAACATTTTGGATTTATACAATAATGAGAAATACAATAAATATATAGACCCCAATACCTAGTCGCTAGATTTATTCTGCTCGCACCAATGGAGGGATGGAAGTTAATCCAAATACTCCTGCTAAATCATAGGGGCTAAGGCAGATTAAGAGATAATAATAATATTGACGGATATAACTAAATAAAATGAACTAATGCAAAAAATTAATTAAGATGATTTTAAATCTAAAGTATAGAATATAATAATTGTTTTAGATTATAGAAAGCTTTTCCCATGAGATGAGAACCCCCCTTAACAGTGCTATTAACTTTCTGACATCTGCTGAAAGTGAACAAAAAATACCTTAAGATGTGATAGTTGAATCAATACGCCCTGCTCTAAATTCACTCAAACTTCAAAGCTATCTGATAAATGATATCATTGACTTCAGTTAAATTAATAGTAGTGAATTAGAGGTGTAGTAAAAAGAGTTCAGGTTAAAGGATTTAGTGACTGAACTTTATAATTTATTTGAAATTCATTTTCACAGTAAAGAAATAGGATTTCTAGTTGAATTTCAAGATAATAATTCTCGTTATATGACGGATTACACGAGGCTGATGTAAATAATTATTAACCTTTTACAAAATGCTCTCAAATTCACGGTGCAAGGGTGTATTAAAATTTAATTCAGCCAAACTGAAGATGGTTTCAAAGTAAAGATAACAGATACTGGTAGTGGTATAAACTAGGAGAGACTTTAATCCATAGAAGAAACGTTAGCAATTATAGATAAATCAATGGATTTCTCGAAAAATAAGTCATGGTCTGGTTTTGGATTAATAATAACATCGCTTTTGCTGTAAAAACTAGCACCTGAAAATAAAAAGAAGCTAAGAATAAAATCACTCTCTTAATTATAAGGCACTAAGGTATCATTCAATGTATAATCTCACAAAATTTTAATTCATTAACTACCCAAATAAAAAACACTAAGAAAAAATAAAACAATAAGTTTGTAAAAGATTCCATAAGAATATTAAATGAAACAGTCTAAAATTATTGCCTCTGAATATAAGTATGTAACCCAACAAACTAGATAAAGTAAGAGTATTAAGAAAAAACCCAGTAAAGTTTTCGGTAGCCACTATGAGGACTCGATGTATCAATAAAGTGACAACGATTATTTAGAATATAGAGTAGCGAATTTATAATAATTCAATCCGACCTTTATTTAAGATTTGAATGATAGCAAAACTAAAAGATAGGAATTCATTACCTCCCCTGTAAGATCATAAGTTATGAGCATTCAATAATTAAGACAATTATCTGATTTTGAAAGCGAAAACAATTTAAAGAGTTTTTCGACTTAGAAAAAATGCAATTGCTAAGTGATTTTATCCGTCGATGACGATGTTTTTAATTAGAAATCTATATAGATCTTACTTTAGAAACTAAATTTCAAAGTTTTAATAGTAATTATTATATTTAATATTAGGCATATAATGGATTGCTTGCATTAGAAATGATAAGAGGATTATAAAAATGCTCTCCAAATTGCTGCTTACTCAATCTTATTTTAATGGACTATTCTATGCCAATAATGGATGGGGTGGAAACCACTAAAAACATAATAAAAATGATAGAAAATAAGGAGATTCCTTAGATTCATGTAATAGGACTTACAGCATTTACCAGTAATACTGATGTTTAGAAATGCTTGGATGCAGGAATGAGCGATGTACTATCAAAACCTCTGTAAATGAAGGAATTCACAGAAATTCTAGCCCTCCTTTGATATATATTTATTAAAATTCTTTAGATATAGAATATCAATTCCCTCATAATAAATTAATGACACATCCAAAAGCCTATAACTTCTCCTTCAGCTCTTCTGCCTTTTCCTTAGTAGCAGCCTTCAATAACACTGCTGGTGCTTTCTCCACTAAATCCTTTGCATCTTTAAGTCCTAAATTAAAGATTGCTCTGACTTCTTTAATGATTACTATCTTCTTAGCAGGGTCAATCGACGTTAACTCTACATCAAAACTGGTTTTCTATTGATTATATTTATTTTAACTTCTTATTTTTTTTCTTCCTATTTAACCTCAGCAGGTGCAGCTTCTTATGATTATTAGGATTGCCCAATCTGGCCTCCTCCGATTCCACCAAACAAATTTTTGAAGTCAGGTTCATTATCTGAATATAATTATTTCAAAGCTGACTTTATATCATCAGCTGATTCTGGAGGCCAACTATTTAACTCTTAATTTATAAGAATGAAGCTATACCTTATTATTTGAGGATTGGCCACTAAGTGTTAACCTCAAACATTCCAATACCTTGAGATTTTATTTAATGTTCATTTATCATTTATGCTAAACATTGCATTTCAAACATATCTAAATCTATCAGGCAATCCACTAATGTCTCTACTCTTTCCTTTTATACATGTGATAGCTAACTCTCTAAATATTACAATTGACTCTATTTTATGAGATATATTACTCATTCAATCTTTTTTTTGCTATAGCATCCCATTCTTATTGCTTTTTTGCTAACCCAGTCATTGTGCTGAATGAAGCTGTATTCGCAAATTTATTAATGGTCCTGATAATCATAAAAATAATATTTATATATTAGAGATTAGAAAATTATTAAGGGCTTTCAGAAAAATAACTTTTTAATCATTAATGAATAAAGAAAATAAGGAGGATAAATAACCCAAGATCAAATTAAAACATATTTCGACAAATAGAAGGGATTTCAAGCTCTGCAGAATTTTTGCTAAAGAGTCAAATCTTTCATTTAAAGCATATAGGAGACGAGCAAGAATTAAATAAAATAATAAATACAGAAAGGACCGACCCTTAATTAAAATATCCTTTACACCCACCGTTTCAATCTAAGGTAATAAGAAACCTCCTAAATCAATAAACTACGTATTAGTTAAATAATTACCATTCCATCAAGACTTTAAGCCTCACATAAAAAGACTCTCAAACACTACATCAAATGCAGATCATTAAATACTCCCAGAACTATAAAGGATTTCAAAAAATAAAATATAACATCCGAAGCAAAGTTTAGAACAAAGCAATTAAAAATTTAAAAGTTAATTAATCAATAAAGAATCATTTTGAAAATATATAATCATAACTTAAATAACTTTTTAAGCTCCTCCTGCTTTTTTATCTTCTTTTCTAACTTTTCTATCTGCTCCTAATCAAGCAAAGGAATTTTTGCTTTTTATTGCAGAGGCTATCGTTTCTTATCTGTATATCTTTCTGAGTTCATTAATGAAATATTATTTTATTTATTATGTTAATCATAAATAATAAATGAGGTTAATAAACTCTTTATTATGAGATATATTACTCATTCAATCTTTTTTTTGATATAGCCTCCCATTATTATTGCTTTTTTGCTAACCCAGTTATTGTGCTGAATGAAGCTGTATTCGCAAATTTATTAATGGTCCTGATAATCATAAAAAGAAAAATATATATAATATAAATGTATATAATAATCATATTCCCTCTTTTCCTCGAACGCTGCTCTCGATTATGATGTCCTGCTCACTTAAAATTTACTATTATAATTAATCGTGTTTTGTAAATAGCAAAACATTATCAATACTTTTAGGGCTTGAAATTTAATGACTGTTATGAGCATCATTTAATTATAGAGACATAGCAAGAGTTTGATTTCTTCTAAATTTAGAAATTTCCTTAACTTATGGCATTAACGATTTGCGAATCTTGCCAATATAATAATTGATTCTTTTCTTTTTTAAAGCAGTAGGCTCTAAAAAGCTTTTCACTTATGGATTTACATATTAAAACTATGGGTATCTATCATTTATCAATCTTTTTAATTTCTCTAGTACCACTGTAAATAAACTTAAATAAGATTAAATTATTAAGAGTATCATTTTTAAAGTGAAATAAGAATTTACAATTGTTAGATATATGTAAAATGGCCAAGTTATTTCTATATCATTACTTTAACTTGCAGTATATATAACTTGGGCAGAAACAATAGATGAGGCACAAACTAATGACGACTGAGAATCTAAATGATTCATTCTTTTAGTCTTGTAGGGTTGATAATATTTGGCCAAAATATCGTAGAATATAATCACTAAGAATACTAATGCTGATTTCAAAACAACTTAATCTTAATAAAATGTTAAGAATATTATTATAATTTCCCTTTGCCCTATTTTAATTATTTCCCAAAAATAAGCAATATCCAGATATTCATTATACATGTAACCCCATATCATTCTAAATCTAGGATTATTCAAATTAAGTTTGTTTTTATAAAGTTATCTAAAAAATAATAAAGGAATGATTAAGCCGAATATAGTTAATGAGGGAATGAGGAAACCGTAAATCCAATTATAATGTTAATGAGTCATGTACTAAAACGCCACATTTGCCTGTATCCATAGTATTCCTGATATATTTCTATATGAAATCAATGATATAAAACCTCCAATCAGATTGGGTTGCATATAAGCATAAATATATATTAAACTAGTAGATACAATACTAAATGAATAGTTGGCTTTCCCTATAATTATAAATATTATAAATGTAATCAAAAAGGCCGTGCTATATATTATAGGCATAATAATTGCCCAAATTACCCTAAAATAGATAAATGAAATGTCCGACATATCAACTAAAATACAATCCAACGAATAGGACATAGATTAAACTGGATTACCAATATTGATTATTATTTCACCAAAAACAGCAGGCAAATTAATTTAAAATGTTGTTATTGAGGCTAAAATTAGTAAATAACTAATGAACAATTTAATTAATATACTTGAATTATCTATAATTAATTAAATAATATACTTTCTCTATAAATTTCTACTCTTAACCCAATTCTCTTTAATTTTATGGATTAAGCAGTCCATTTGATTGTTTCGACAGTTCCTTTGACTGACACCATAATAGATATGAGGGTCCTTTATTTAAATACTTATAATTACCATATGGAAACGAAGAAGATTATTAGAGCGTTCTCGTTAGGCGAGGCACAATCACCACATTTGTATTGTTTGGTTTAAGAAAACTTTCCTTACCCTCTGGTGTTTAATAAATCACAAGATTCACAAAGTGCTCCAATATGTCCAGGAATACAGGAACTGTCTCCTGGATTCCACCCACCTAAACAATTAGTGTCTAAATGATAACACGATTCTACATTATCATTGATTTCAGAAGGTCTCCAATATCCCTTATAATTTGTATAATTAATAATTACTTGTCTCAGTTCAATTCTAGCAGGTGATATTTGTTTGGTGGTGAAATCATTCTTGATTTAACATTTACCTCCAGCAATCACAGTATAGAATTATTGAGTGTAATCACAAAGTATACATGTTCCTTGTGTTTGATTGTAGAATTCTCCTCTTTGGCATTTAAACGTTTTAGCATTAAAATATAATCTGTAGTCTTTAATAAAACTGATAGCCTGGTAGGGAGGATCTTAATTAAATATTGGTGTTTCTATTGAATTGCACGAAATCTGTATTTCTAAATATCCTTGTTGATAGGGGTCAAAATATATTATTAAATCATCTAAATTGTAATCTTTAGTAATTGTGTTAAAATAGAACTTTGAGTTAGAAAAATAGGATTCAGAAAAATTGGTTTAATCTGAATGCCTTCCTGCAATTTAGCAATAAGTTTCTTCCAAATTTGCTTACTTCATTAACTATAAATTTAATGCAATTATTCTTAATGACAAATTGTAGTTTAAAAACTATTATTATTTTTCATCAAAATACTGATACGATTATAATATTTATCCTGATGGGAAATATATAAAGGTTGTATTTTTCTAAAAACCTGGCGGCCTGTAAGAAGGCACAAAAATTGATTCATAAAATATATGCTCTGACTTTTTCAAAAGTATTTTCTAAAAGAAATATAAATTTCTTAACTACAGTGTTAATGAGGAAGGCTTTTCAGCAGTGTTCTAACCAAATTAATACGCTTTATTTGAATCCATTTATAATTCAGTTTAAAATGGTTAAGACAAATATTTATTATCAAGAAATAATGCTCCACCTTAAAATGCTGTGTTCTTGCTTATAATCGTAAAGTATAAGTTAAGTTTTTTCTCTCCAATAAAATATATACCTCCACCTTAATATGATGCAGTATTGTTTTATATTATAGAACTATTTATTAAAACATCTAAGTTATAAATATTAATTGCTCCACCTTAATAAGCTTTATTATTCATAAATAGAGAATCTGTTATTATTACCGTTTATGGAAGTAAAACAATTGATTAAATTGATTCTAATTATAAGATCCGAGAAGAGGCCTCGATACCCTTCAAATTTAAGCATCCAGCGTTGCCACAAATATTATTTTCAAACATAATTCTTTTGATAACAATGTTATTTTTGATTTGACTAGTTTACACATTATCAATCAAAAATAATCCTTAAGAATAATTCTGCACAATGATATCCTACAATTTAACATTTATAATTTATTTAATTTATGCTATTTATGAGGAATAAATATGAAACAAAGAATTTGAATTTGTAATGTTCTACAGAATAAAAATTATGCATTCGATTTACTAACCATTCTTTTCATTGTCATAGAAGTAATCTAGTTTTGAAGGTGCCTCAAATTACATACACTTCGTATACTTTATGCCATAAGCTTTAATAGTCTCCAATTGATTTGAGCAATTAGTAACTTGACTGAATTCATTGATTTTTATGATTTGTAAATTTTCGATAAGCACCTCTCCTCCTGTTTGTGAGTTTAATTTTATGTCTATTATTTGTTGATTGTTTATGTAAAAATTAGTTATTAAAATTTAGTTAAACTTCAAGTAATAAGTGTTCGTGGATTTTAAAAATCCAATCAAATGCTATTACTTTATAGAAAGATATTGAATATCAATATAACTGTAATCTAATAAGAATAAATGATTATCTGCGAGGAATGTTACCATATTATCTGATGAAGAGTTTCTCAATTATCCAAAATATTGTTATAATGCCTCATACGAATTTATAATCTGAATATTTGAGAAAAACAAGTAATTTTGTTTGTCTTACTTTGATTATAATTGTAAAAATGAGCCTTAAAGGGATATGACATCGCTTATGGTTATGTTGTCTGCCATCAGAGTTAAATTATCCGTATTAGAATCTAATAATCCAATATTAATTGCTCCTCCTCCTTGTCCAGATGTACATAATTAAAACAGTGTATGTTTTATCTGAATTTATAAAGAGGAAGAATCTCCAGTTATGTAAATAGCTCCTCCTAATGTAGGCATTTAATCACTCAAGACAATAGAATCTATAAAACTGCAATTTTCGATTTTTATTGATCCTTATGTCTTAAGATAAAGACTACCACCTTTTATTCCTCTATTTCCTGAAAACAAGCAATCTGTAATATTAATTACTCTAGCTCTGATAAAGGCACTGCCTCCTTAAGATAATAGTGGAAACATTCTTTAAATTGTTTCATGATATATTATATCGGAGAAACTAAAGTATATGTACTTTCTGATTAAATCGTAATTATATTTGTTTTGGTTTGTAAATTTGCAATTATAAATGTTTACTTGATATCCAGACAATCTCATCAAGGATTAAGTTGAATTGAAGATCATATTTTTATCAAAAAAAGAATTCTTCAAACTAATATACTGGTATGTTGTTTCTGTGATTAAAAATAATCCAGGGTCATAAACTGTATCTTGGATGTAATCGATGAATATGCTTTCTTGAACAGTTATATTATCCAAATATATATTCCCTGGCTAATCAGACTAAATTAGAATAATTGAAGTTAAAACAGTCAAATCTGAAATAAGGATTTGGTTTTTTTAAAATTTACTGTTTGAAATGTTTATAAAAGTTGTTTGACTCTCTAAAAATCTACTGATCTATTGTATTAGAATTAATGGTTAGTCAACTGACTAAGCCCCTACAAACAACGCCTCATCTAGGGTTAAATTAGAGAAATTTCTAATGTTGAATATAGTGGAGAAGTATTAGCCTTGATACTCCTGTTAAAAGCATTCAAAATTTTACTACAAACTCTGTAGCGTGAACAGAGGGTCCAAAATTACTGTGATATTTGATATAACAATAAATTTAGAATTTATAAGCTTAAATTCAGTATATCCTTTGGATCTCTTAATGTACAAATTAGTTAATTGTATATTTTATATTTAGATGTCGAATAAGGTTGTTAAACCCCTTTGAAAGGTAAATGCATTTGTTACATTGTTCATAAACAAATTAACCATATTCACTCTACCTTCCTATTATTGAATGAAAGCAAATTGTGAATAGGAATCATAAACAGCATCAACAAAACTAAAATCTATGAATTCATAATTATTCTGATTTATTAAGAGGCTTTGATACAATTTCGAATTTTATAATAAAACATTAGTTAATTGCAATACTGAGATTTAAACTGATGAACTCTCAATCAGAATAGACTCATTAACAACTTTCAAATTCTTTAGTGTAAGGTTTTTTATTTTAAAATTATTCAAACTTTCAAATCTAATAATGCATGAATTATCAAATTCTCCTTAAAATTAGATGTTTTCTAATTCAATCACAAGATTTGCAATATTGTTAGCTTGAAACCTTTATAAGGTTTGAGGCATTATAAAAATTTGAATCTGATTAAAGATTTTTTATATAGAGCTCTGTGAATAAACTGCCATATAATTTAAACAGAGTTATGTTAACAAAATTAACTTCCTTTAATGTAATGTTCTCAACATGGACAACCGAATCGTAAATTTTAAATATTTCAATTAATGCTATTATACTTAGGTCTCTGTAAAAGTTGGAAATTAAAATATCTTTTAAATTTACAATTTTAGCTAGAGGTGCCTCAAATTCAACATAATAGGTTTCCATCCAACTCTCTTAAAAATAAGAGTTGACAATCGATACCTGTTAAGCATCAAGAAAGTCAATTTTGCTTCTCAGAAATCTCAAATTTATATCTTTAAATTAAACGCTTGTAAACCCCAAGATCATAAGGTGATTATCTATAACCAACTCTTATGCAGTTTATGAAATTATGAGATTCATTGATTTTAATCCGAATACGTTATTCCTAACCTTAGATGAAATCATAAGATTATAATCTGTTAGATAACATAGCCCACTTTTATTTCCCATCAAATTTAAATGATAATAAATGTGATCAATTTGAATTTGATTATAAAATTTTAACATATACAATTTTTCAATCTTATATTTATATATAAATATATACCTCTCCAAAATCTGTCAAATTTCTGTAAGAGATTATTTAAGTATAATAAAAATTAAAAAAATCAAAGGTTACTAGAGATCTTCTGCTTATGTTCTATCTGTTTGGAACTAATCATAGTCGCAATAAACGTTAAGCTATAAATTAACCACATATAAATACAGTTATGTTCATAACTTTTTCACATCTGTCATAATTTTAACATTATTTAAAATTGTAGTTATTGTAAAACAAGTTTTCAATCTCATATGGAATGAGACACTGTCTAAATAGATAATTAAGTTCTGATATCGTGGGACTGAAATTAAGATCTGCTTTCGGCTAACAAAATTGGCAATTATCCTGACACTCATAACATTTGTTATCTGATATGCTTAACTGCTTTCCTAATATGGAATCATAGCATTCCTTGCAAACATTAACGCCATCTATTTTGTCACATCTCTTGCAGCTGGGATCGCAAGGATCGATACAAGCACCCTCATACAATTCCTTACCAGTGAAACATTATGTACATATAACTTCGTATAAATTGACATCGTCAACTCCATTGACATTAAATGTTTTGTTATTTTGTGATGTTATCAAATAATGATAAAATGCTCTTATCTACCATTTCCACGCATCTTTGTAAATCTTGTGTTGCATAACACAGTTATAACAACTTGGAGGACAGACCTTGCAGATACCTGAAATGCTGTCTGGATAATATCCAAACTAACATTCGATGCAAAATTATATCCCTGGCTATTCGTAATCATTTATGCAAAATTTACAAAATTATACCTCACAATAATTATTTAATAATTAATCTTTGTCATACATTTTTATTATATTGTAGGTTTAACCCTAATATTAAACAACATTATCGTTTATTAATAATTATGGATTAAATTCGCAAGATGTGAGCTTGTTAACATATTATGGTTAGCACTAAGCGCAAAAAGTTTAGGCTTTAGTTTTAGGTAATTATTTAAAAAATATATCAAAAGTTGATTAGTTTATTTCCTCACTGTATTAATATTAAATTAAGCAGAATTCAATATCATTCAAAAAGCAATCTTAGGTAAAAGTCAAATAATATTATTCTACATCTGTACATTTCAAAGCCAATTATTTATTTTTATAATCAATTTAAAAATATGCACATATTTCTGTATTTGAAGAGCATTAATAGCACTTATCGATCAAATTTGTGTATTTCTAAATACATTAAGTACACTAGTATTCTCCTGAAGAAAATTGACAATTTTAACAATTTGTTTAGCATTTTTAGCACTATCCATCATACAAAGAATATCCTTCTTCACATTATATGCAGTCACTATCATCGCAGGTCAGACAGAACTAGGAACAAGGATAACAAAGAGAGTTATGGAAATAATAATCTAGCTTATAAGATAGTGTTTTACTTGGTCCGCATGCTACATACATCAGACTTTAATTATCCATTGATAAATATCGCGATAAATAACATATCCTCATATCTCCATCATCACATATTTTGATAACTCCTTCATAGAGTCGTATTTCTCCTGAATCTAAATCCTTGTTATATAATTAATATTCCTAAATTCTTCTTACTTTTTTAGTATAAACACCTGTAGAAGGATCCTTGATATAGTCGAAAGTGCATAGAAGACGGTTTTAAATTGTGTTAGGGCTTTCATAACAATCACCACAAAGTATATTTTATAGTTAATTATATTTTAATGGGCTTATTTATATTAGATTTAAATACCAATCAAAACATTAATTATTATTTCCCTTCCATTATCCTAACTTGCAATAAGAATCTGAAACAGGGATTTCTGAAAGTAACCCTTAAGTTAATACCTAATTTGGAACTTATATTGAATTAAAATGTTTTATACGTTTACAATCCAATGAATAATCCACTGAAATATATCCAAAGGCGCAATCACAACTCATACTACTCGGATTCAAAAGTCGTTTTGTAATTTAACTATCTCCACAAGTTAAACAATGAGTTTGAAGAGGGCCGCTGCATGTTTAACAAGTGTTGTGACAAACTTTTGTATTAAATAGTAATTTTTACCTGGTTTCTAATCTAATTAACATTATTTTAGGTGAATATAGTATAATTAGCCTGTAAAATCCTCATTAATCTTTCGTTTTTCTCCAGATATTCTTAGGTAGAGAAAGGATGGAGTGAAATGATATATTTTAGTAGGGAAGGGAACTACGATTTCAGTGTTACTTTTAGTGAAGTAAATATATAATTATGCATCTAGGTCTTATTTTTAAAACACTATGAATATCCAAGAGGTCATTTAATTATAATATTCAGATGATAGATGTTTTAATTAAACTATATTTACAACATCTCCAGGTATAGGTGAATTATATGAATAAGTGTAAACAATAAAGCCATTTTAATCCTAATTGACAGAATCATACACAATATTTAATCTAGCGATCTCATACAAAAACACATCCCAGTTGTATTAATTATTCGGATTCATCGAAGTAGCCCTATTAGTGAAATTTAAAAATTATTATGTAGCACTTTTCAAATTTTCTCTAGGAATAAATTTAACCCAAGCTCCTAATTGGAAAGTTCTTTACGCATCAGTTGAATAAAACTAGTAAAAAGTAATGTTCTGCTGATTGTAAGTTATGGTGATTAATTCGTTGTTTTTAAACTCTGACTTCTTACATAGTGTAATATCACAAGTTTGAACAAATTGCTTAAAATCTTCCAAAAAGGGCATGAAACCTGTTTATTATACTTATGACTTTTGTCCATAAAAATAATCAATAAACTAGAAATACCAAAGGGGTTCTTCATCAAATCTAAATTCAATAGTTTGAGTTTAGATATAAGATTCTTATTTGTATGGATAATCATAAAAGATGACTGAATTTTTTTCTCGATCTAAACATGAAAGATGTAAAAATGGTAATCCTTCATAAACTCCATAGTCCCCTGAGGATTGGTAATGAAATTGATATATTCCATCTGAATCCGATTATCCATTTATCAACCATGTATGAATGAATTCGTTACCTTTGAAGGAAATACTGAAAGAAATTTATGATTACAAAGTAAATATTGTCCATTCATATTGTGTATCCATTATACTATAGCCATAATAAGGTATGTATTTCGTCCAAACCCCTACACACTAATTTTGTGTTGAATCGAATGACTTACCACGAGGGTAACTCAGAAAATTAATTTGCCCACAGCTTTGGCCTCCGATCGATCTCCCAATCAATAATGCAATAATAAGCATCAT
>VMTU01000206.1:0-129711 GCA_016759055.1 Paramecium bursaria
AAATAGTAGCTTTCATTAATTCTGACGCTCACAAGAATCAAATTTAAGTTTATTCTCTTCTATTTCAGTTGCTCATCAACTATGGATATAAGTATAATAAACTTACTTTAGACTATTTACACTTACTTAAAGTGAGAATCGATACATTGAAACCTTAGGACAATAATTAAACGGATTATTATTATAAATAATTTCTAGATATTCAGGATTTTATTAAACAATAAGACCCCAAACAAGATAATACTTCTGAAGAGGAAAAATAAAATTTCAAAATATGGCTAAATAACAGAATGGAAGATTTTCAGATTTCAAATGCAAATATATTGAATTAGATTTTTACAAGTATAATTTATTTTATTAATTAAAGATGAATTTTTCATGGCAGGTTTGATAGAAGACGACAATATGATAATCAAAATATGCGAGCTTTTATTAGATATAGCCGACAAGGACTTTTATCAGCAGGAAATTATCCAAATAGTATAATTAATAGCACAAGATTATTAAATTTAGGGCAATCTATAATATTATTTGGAAAGTACAACTTTATTATAATTTGAAAGGTTATTCCTGCTGTGTCTCTGGAAACTACATACATGCATTTAAAAATTTTACAAAGATTAATATTGTTGAAATGAAATCATCATATAGATACTATCTTTTGCAAGGTTATTTTTTATATCAAAATTTAAGTTTTTCTTTACCGATTTGTATTTCCCGATATATCTGGTTATAATATTGATAATGCAATCAAAATTCGACCAAACGATGTAAATATTTTTATAGAGAGAGGTTTTTAATTAAATAATTAAAAGGTATCAATCTTGCATATCAATAAAAATTTTTTGCAGCAATAGCCCAATTTGAAGTTTGTTTATAAATGTGCAATTCGAGATCAGAAATATATTTTTTTAAAGGTAAATATTATGATAATCAGGTATTTGTCATTTTTGGCTCTAATCAAAGTAAGATTATAAGATATCATTAAAATTGTTTGAACATGGTTTGATGCTCTAGCCGAGTTTTAAATTTGCAGAATTACTGAAATGTACACATATTATATAACTAAGTCTATACATTATAAAAGCTAGAAGATGCTTAACAAAAGGAATTAATTTTATAAAAATTGAACTAATTTGAGGATAATTATGAAATCAATATGATGAAGCATTCAATATTGCTTGCAAAGGAGATATAGAATTAAATAAGATAACTTAAAAATTTCTAGGCTTACATTCCTTGTCAATATATGAGAAATATAAAACAAATAACCATGATAATTTGTTTTTATAGAGTTAATGGGTTAATTAACGAGGATTTATAATTACTAACTTAGAAAATTGAATAAGCTTCACAAAATGGTTAGAGTTACGACTAAAATTTATTTCATTCCTTGTTTGGTTAACCAAAAATTTTTGAAAAGAAATGCCCTGATCCTTAGTTGATTAAGATGTAAATTAGTTAGCTGAAATGGATGAAGTAGAGAAAGGAGGTGAATTAGATGAATTAGATGAATTAGATGAATTAGATGAATTAGATGAACTAGATGAATCAGTAAAATTAGGTGTATTAGATGAATCAGTTAAATTAGGTGAATTAGTTTTAAACCTTCTACTGTTAACATTGCGGCAATCAGAACTAAATAAAGAATTGATTTTTAATCATAATCATTTATATCTATAATCATTCGTTTTCTCTACCTTCATGTAGCAAGGTTAGTATATATTAATATTTTCATAATCATTATATGGATTTCATGCACCTAGTTTAAAAAACTATATTTCTAATTTATAAAAATTTATAATTAAAATAATGAAAAGATAGGAATAAGAGATCAAGACTGAGAAAAAGCAGTTTGAGTTTTCAGATGCAAAACATTCTAGCTTTACTTTGAACTAAGATTTTAAGAAAAATCGAGGTCTTCGAGAACTATCATTTCACGTCAAGGAAATCATTCAAAGAGATGGTAACTCTAGTTACAAAAGAGTTGCAGATGCCTTAATAAAGACATAGCGAGTCAGAGGACGGTGCGAAATCGCTAACGTAAGAAGACGAGTCTATGATGCGCTTAATGTTTTAATTAGTGTAGGTCTCATATAGAAAGAAAAATAGAGTAAAAGTTTGCTATCTACTTCGGATACCACTTCAAGAGGAAAGTAATTAGTATATATACTTAGATGTCTGTATAGGGATAGGTGGAAGAGATTGAAGGAGATGAAAAAAGATAAGGAAATAATAATGAAATCAATATCGATAAAGAAAAAATATATAAAGAATTTGTCAACATCAATATGTATAATGGATGCATTAGTTAAGAAAAATGGATATAATATAGATCTAACTACAGAGAAGGAGATGATTTAAAAGGGGGAATAATAGATAGCAATTCCATTTTCATAATAAAGTTATTAAGATTTTCAATAATAATAAGAGAATAGATTATATTTCCCGATACTATTTTTCTGGAATGATTTATCAAAGGTATATAAAAATATAAACAAAAAAATAAATTACATTAGATGAGTTGGTTAGTTAAATAACGATCTAAAGTACTGAAAATGAGATCGAAGTGTTAGTTTAAATTGTATTCAGAGATGAATATTTTAACTGAATAATCAGATATCAAGGTTTTGGGATAAGAATTTAATGAATTATATAATAAACTTTGAATGCAGTCTCGTCGAATCGATTAAGCCTATGAATTGAGCAATTAAATTCTAGGTCAGGGATCATTCGCCTAAGTGTTCTTAGGCAGAAAGAAATCTTCTGGGGAATAAGTGGCTGTCAAAGTATTGAGCAAATAAAGCTAATTGAGTAAATCGGAGATTGAAATACTAAGAAAAATATAGAGTTTTCCTCATTTGAACATAGTTAGAGTGATAGATATAATAGAATAAGGAGCATAAGTGTATGTGGTATATGAGTTTTGTAATTCGCAAACACTCTATGAATAGATAGTATAAAAATAAATAATATCTGATGATTAATGTGTTGATATATTAGATTAAATAACCCAAGGATTGGATTAATTACATAAAATAGGAATAGTTCACAGAGATATAAAACCAGAAAATATATTAAGAAACATTTAATAAGGAATAAATACATATAAATTAACAGATTTTGGACTTAGTAGTTAAAAAAATTATTTATAAACTACTAAGATTGGAACTGCCTATTATGTTGCCCCTGAAGTTGTAGATGGAAGATCGTATGACCATACTGTTGATATCTGGGCATTAGGATTGGTATTTGATGAATTATTGCATGGATCGCCGTTCTATAATGGAATTACTGAGGAGGAAGTGTTTCTAAAGATAAGGAATGAAAGATATTTCATTAGAAATCCCTAATTATAATAACCTGTGACTTAAAAATAACATATCATAAATGCTATATTATATAGTGTGATAGTGAGAGATCCAAATAGTAGAAAGTCAGTGCAATGGTTACTCGATATAATAAAGCAATACAAAGCACTTACATATATTCAATAACCAGCTTAAGATCTGCTGAGAGGTAACACTTCTCAAAATTGGAGCAACTATAATTAATAAAATCAATTACTAAATCCTCAATTGTAATAATAATAAATCCCAATCCCTATAATTCCTGCTTAGTAGGTCAATTATAATGTTGCTCAACAATAATAAGTTTAAATATGCTAAAAACATAAAAAAGAGGCCTTGTATAGAATGCCTTTGAAAACACAAGGTTAAGCATTTGGATTAGTGATCGCAGCTTGTATTGATTGCTTATAGACACAAGGAATATATGAATATAAAATATTAGAGAAAAGAGTGGATGAAGCTATAAGGATCTTAAGAAATTAAGCTGATAGATTTTATAAAATAGATGAATTGTATAGTCATATTGAAATTATGAAATCTGAAACCTTTATTTTCGATTTTTTTATAATAGATGATAAGATAATAAACCATTAATATGATTAAGTAATTAAAGAATATTAATTGTTAGCATAAGAATTATTGAAATAAAGATTAATATAATTAGAAAAATTTAAAGAAAATAATTATTCTACTGTTGAGGAATCCTGGATTTCAAACATAAGATAACATTAGGATAATGAAAATGATTTTATAATTTACATAAAAGAGGAGATTGATGAATAAATAGAAACGGCTACAGACAGAATTAAATAATATATGGATGATTTAAGACAATAGGCATTAAAATATTTATAAAACCTTGATGAGGAATGAAATATCATATAAACAATAAACTTATTACAATTACCAAACCATATGAACTATTAATTTCGTGTATTTCATCATCAACTAATAATAGATCTACACCATCATTTATAGAATGAGCAAATCCCAATTATCTTATCATTATATTATTATTTACTTATTTGTTTGATCAAATACAGTATAAAAACTCTATAGAAATGCATCTCCCATTAGTAAATAGTCATCTATTTATGATCTTTCTAATTTAGTAAAACATTTAGATTATGTATCTGATATTCTCTAACATTCTTATAATAAATATAAAATATTACTAAAAATATAATCTTTAGGATATAATGCAAGTTCCTAAGTTTCCGTTAATGCAATTTTAATAACTGGAAATTGCTTTATTATTTCTTCTTCATCAACTGCATTAACTATGCAATTAGCCATACAAAAACTGGGAGCATAGGTTTCTACTCTATATAAACATTAAATTTAATAGTTTTATAGTTCTGCTATCAAACTATCAATTACAGTTTGTGGAAACGTCAAACAACTTGTGCCGCTATCAACAACCGCATAATTAACACTTAATAAGAGATCCCCTATTTTGACGCCTAGTAATTCAATTTTGTATGTTCCATCATCTACTAAAGGTACATATAATAACTATTCTTCTTTTCTAATATACTATTTGTCGATATCCCCAAATATAATTTTACTTCCATGCTTTCCTTTGTTATTCAAATACAAAGAAAACATCATAGAGCTAATTAAATGCTATTGATAGAGAGATTCTAATATTGATGGATTGGGATCTGATCGGATTCGTTTAAAACCTAATCCTAATATTCCGTTGCAAGATGTCATATGTCCACTGGCTGACTTAACCAACAAAAATGATTAATTAAATGATCTGTCACCTAACCAAACTTAATCCCATGCTAAAACACCATGGATTGGACCATCATCGTAATAGATGCTATGATGATCTTACGTTTCTTTACAATAATATGATTTCTAACAATCATATTTATGTACTAAAGATAATTTAAATATGATACTATCATGATCAAATCCTTTAGAATTTTTAGCAGGTATCCATAAATCAGATGATCCAGTATCGATTATCAGATCGAACCTTTTCTTTTTTGCACCGAATTATAAATCGATAGTATATTCAGTTTGATCAAGTCAAAGTAAATCTATGCTGAAGTTAGAGTAATTATTAAGAGAAATAACATTAAAATATTAAAATAAATTATATTTCCCTCATTTTGGTACTAATGTTTTTGGTAGCTTTTACCAAGATTTTTCATATTTTCTTTTTTAAAGAGATTATAATGTTTCCTAATAGTATTATTTTGACAATAATAAAGTTTTCTCTGATTAAATTTCTACTTTTGGTAAATCTTCTACAACTTAAAATTGTTCGTCAATTTTTTATTAATGTCTTCTCTAATGATTAAGTAATAATTACCTTAACTTCCTCTTAGATCTTTTAAATCTATTCGATTTATTTCTAATGCTTCATTGCAATTTAGTTTAATTTTTATGCATGAGTTTCTTTCTGATCATCAGTATATTCTAAATTCAAGAACTTGTCATATAACTTTCTGTCTAAATATTAACTCTCAGATATGATGTTAATCTTCTTAAATTAATCTAATAACTATAATGATCTTAATGCCTATTCATTTTCTTTAGTTGCTTATCTTTATTTAATATAATAATTGATCTCCTTATTACTTATTTAATATTTTGAAGGAGATCTATGTAGTTTAACTGGTATATCCATAGAATATCTTCTTTTAGTATATGAATGATCGAATTGGTCGCAGTATTCCTATCCTAGAGGTGTTACAAATATTTTATTATTATAATTCATATTATAATTATTTGCTGAGAAGACATCCCAACATTTTTAGATTTTTGAAATTAAGTATGACAGACTAAGAATAATATAAGATAAGCTTCATTTTTAATTTCTAGATTATAGCATAAAGTCGATCATTTATCTTAAATCTATACAAATTGTAGATTTTGTCCCTTAAATACTATTTCAGAATAAGTAACTTAAAATTGTGGGCTAGGTATTTTAAAATAGAAAATACTCATTTTATAGGGGATGTTTAAAATTGAATGACTTGATAATATCAGAAAATAATAAATGAACATTTATTATATGAAGTTACATCATGTATGGTGGTGGAATACATTTAGAGTAAAACCAATAGTAATAAATTCACTATTATATTTTAAATTTAATACTTCTCCATTGAATAATTACTAAATCATAAATAAATTCAGAATATTTATAAGAAGGATAAAGATTTTCTTAAATCGTATCCTAAATGTGAATCTTTTTCAATAAATATAAAAAAAATTCTGCATGGGATAGAAAGGAAGCAGACGCAAGGATGATTTTGTAGGGGAAGGTCCTAAGAAGACGATTTAATCCTCAGATGAGGTTTTTGTTGAAGGTTAGAGACCTATTGTTAATCAAAATCCACACACCTTCAACGATGACGACCCTGTTGTAAGAATTCTATTTTTATTTTTTGTAGAATATTTATTCTTCAGGGAACAATGGGCCGTAGTATTCAGTTTAACCTTACGATTTATACTAAAATGTCCAAATTCATCTAAAAACATCAGTATGTTTGAATATATAAACTAGGGGCTGGAAAACTAATAGCACTAAGCAGTACTCATGTAAATTGTTACTAAAGACTAGCAGATGATTGACTCAAATGGAAATTTAAAGGATAGATAAGGCATAGATTTAGTCTGTCTTATCGATCATAGCGGCAGTATGTAAGGAGAGAAGATTACTCTAGTTAAGTAAACTTTGACAACACTGCTGGAGGTGCTAAACGAACGAGATAGGCTATCTATCATAATGTTCGATTGCCAATGCTATAGATTGACTAGGCTGATGAGATGCACTCCAGCCAACAGAAAGAAATTTAGGATAGCAATTAATTTTATATTTGCAAGGGGAGGAACTAATATAGGAAACGGGATGAAAATGGCATTATCTGTATTGAAACATAGAAGATACAAAAATCCAGTAAGTGCAATATTTTTACTCTCAGATGGAGTAGATGAGGGAGCAGAAGAAAGAGTAAGAGATGACCTTAGGTAATATAACATCAAAGATCCCTTTGTAATTAAAACATTTGGATTCGGAAGAGACTGTTGCCCAAAACTTATGTCTGAAATAGCTCATTTGAAGGAAGGGTAGTTTTATTTTCTACCTAATTTAAATTAAATAGACATGTGCTTTATGGAGGCATTTGGAGGACTCATATCAGTGATTGCAAATAATGTAAAATTAACAGTTCGTCACCCAACTCATCATATTTCACTTAAGAAAGCTTTTGGAGATAAATGGTAGATTGATAGATTAACAAATACATATCATTTGTATTAACCCCACCTATTGTGCGGTCTGAAGAAAGAATATGTGATTGAGGTTTAGGTGTCAGGCCACACCACTTAATAATTGTAAGTAAAATTGGAATTACACTCAATAGAAGGCTAAGTAGTTGAAATTAATAAATCGATAGAATTAGATAGAGTTCATAATAATAATTATAATAAGGAGGTGATCGCTAACTTTTATAGAGTATAAGGAGCTGAAACATTTGAATAAGCTAGAATTGCAGCTGAATCAGGAGATTATCAATATGGAAACTAAATATTGTATTAAATGTAATAAAAAATAATGGCCTAAAACTTCAACGACAATCCTTAAGTTTAAATGGTGAGCTTAGATCTTGCTATGACTAGATAACATTGTAATTCAGAAACATTTGCGACAGAAGGCAGACATCATATGCATTAATTAAGCATGGTTCACATGTATTAAAAACCAAGAGGAGTCGATATAACTACAGAAAACGGAGAACAATCCACAATAGATTGTCCCTACTAAAATAGTACATAAAAAGAGATGAGATAAACCCTAAAGAAAATAAGAAGCCAATCTGGTTCAAATTTAAGGTAAAAATTCAACAATATATAAAATAGGAAGCCACAATCGTAGTCTTAAATATAATAAAGTTAATAAGCACCATACTACCCAAATAAGAGCTTACAACAAATACCATCCTAAAATGGTTCTATCGATAAGTGAAAGTTATTTTAAAAAAAAAATTTTGATTAATAATTAAAATTTGGTTTCTCCTATCCTTATTTTGTCAATAAAATATATAATAGTTGACCAAAATTAAATTTATATTGGAAAAACATAATATAGATAATATTTGATAAACAAAAGAGGATTCAAATTAGAATCTGAGTAAATAGATGCATTAATTTTTCAGAACATATGATGATTAATTTGTTTTAGATAATATTCATTCCTTCAATTCTTGGCTTAGCCCTTTCCTGCAGCTTTCTTCTCCTTCTTCTCCTATTGAACTTTAGGATTCTAAGATGATGGGGATCTGCTCTACTATCTTCCTGCAGACAATGACTATCTCTCCTTTTAGCCTGCTCTGGTCTTCTCTCTCTCTCCAACCTAGTTAGTCTCTTCATTTCCCAGAGATACCAACTTTCTCCTCTACTTATGAGATAGGATCTCCTAATATGAGAGTCTTTGCTTTCTACCTTGTGAGTGGTACTTGTACTAGTCCTTCATCTTCTTCTGTCCCTCCTTGAACTAATTTCCATATTTCCTATAATAATATTATAAAATTTTACTCCTCCCATTTGTCAAGGTCCTTATGGTATTATTCCAGCTATTTCCTGGCTTCTTGAATGTAAGGCTTCTTCTACTTGTCACTGAGTTTAGAGTACTTATCTGACAACTCTTTAGTGGCTTGGCCAAGCTATATGTCTGGATGTCTCCTTAAATACTCATCTCTGTTCTCATCAAGGTATAGGAAGAGTGCATTGAGTGGATGCTTGGGCTTAGGGGGGATTCTATTGAACTCTTGGACCATAGAGGCATCTCTCTTAGTGCCACCATAAAATAGCACTAATCGGGTTTAGTAATCCTTTTCACTATCTTGAAAGTGCTATTCGTAGTCCTCCCTTTAGTTCTCTGGCAACTAATCCCATTCTCTCTTCATAGCATCTAATATCTAAATGGTTGATATAAAATATTACCTCCTGAATGTTTGGATACCTTTTCCTATATTCATCCTTGTGAATCCGTTTGAATGCATCAAATGCACTCCGATACGTTCTCATCGGGGGTTATTCAGCTCTTTGTCCACTTCTCAATAGCACCATGTGTATGAATTATTTTTTGAATTTTAAATAATGAAATAGTATGATAAAAAGTATCTTTTTTATATTATAAAAAAAATCATTTGACCCCGTTCACATTATAATTTATGCAACCAATTACGTATTCATGATTCCTATTAACTAAATTCAATGCGTATTATTAGATTATTAGTTTAATGATAATAAAAAAACAATTCCCGCCTACTAATATTTTGTGTTAATACATGAAATCAAATTGTAGAAGAAAGTAATTTGAAATTATGTGAGCCATTTAGGCTTGATTTAGATACTTTTCTTAAAAATTTCTCACTTTGTTACATACACCATAATTGATCATAGATTAGAAATGAAAATATTTATAATAGTATGAATTCTGATTTCCGTCTTTTATTAAAGTTCTCAAAAACAAAAGATCTGTAATGTGTTTGCTCTCTTACATTTAGGAACATCCCATACATATTGCCATATGATCAATTCAAATTTTTAAAAAGAATTAATGATGTTTAAATTTATATTATTTTATAAGAAATAATAGGTCCATTATCGTAAAGTATAACCAAGACTGATTCTTAACATTATTGTTATTATAATATTACAGAAAATTATATTTTCCTTCTTCCAAATTAGTTCAATTTTTATAATAAATTGCAGCAAAAATGAAAGGACGTTCATATAGCGTTATAAATAATCGTGTTAAAAACTAGCCATCAAGTCAAGATATGCTAATTACTAAGGTGCATAATTTGACTTATGATGTAAAATACATGAAAGAGCTGGTAAAGGTATAATTTAATAGTAAATAGCCATTGCATGAGTAAAACAGCAGACTAAAAACTAATATTCATTAGATGAACTTCAAAATAGAAGATCATTTTGAAAAGCTAATGATATATTTCACTGAGGAGTAGTAGTTCAAATCTCGTACTTCTGAACTTGATTACACCATGGAGATAATTAAAGAGAAAATAGATGAATAAATACAAACGATAGAATAATTGAAAGAATAGCTTAAGAACTCCCAATAAGATCTAGAATTTTAATAATAGTTATCAAATGAAAAGGATGAAGAGTTTCTCAATCTTAAGATGTAACATGAAAGTGAGATTATGAAAATTATGAATTAATATGAGAACCAGATTAGAGATATTAAACTAATAAACTAAAATCTCTAACTTCAGATAGGAGATTATGAGAAATAAATTTAATATTAAGACAACAATATAGAGAAGGTTATTGAAAGCAGAATGGTTGATAGATTAAAAGATATGACAAAACTAAGCAGACAGATAGAGGAGCTGAAAGAATAGATCATAAATTAAGAAAATTTACATTAAGTCGAGATAGCTAAATTAACATTTTAATACGAAAAGGACAAAAAATATTTGAAGGATGAATTAGAGTAATAAGAGGTTAGGATAGAGACTAAATATCGTAGGGCTCATTAAGAAAACAGTTTTACTAATGACTAAATAGCTAATTTATAAAAATTAAATAAATCTCTAAAAGTGTAAATAGACAATTATGAAAAATAAATAAATTAACTAAAAGCTTCAAAAATGACTATACAATAAGAGTTGAATAATGAGAAAAGGTCAAGAGCACTAGATAATAAGTAACATAAAGAGACTGAATAGATAATAACCTCATTTAAAGATAAGGAGGATAGATTGAATCGATCCATATAGAGACTAGAGGATCAAATACTCAAAAATTAGAAGGAGAGCGATTAAAGATTACTAGAAAAAAATATTTAAATTTAAGAATATAGTGATAATATATAAAAACTCTAAGTATCAACATAATAGCTGTAACAGTAAATAGCAAACTTAAAGACTGGATATGAAGAATAATTATAAATATAAAAGATAAAGTTCTACAAATAGCTAGGTTAGCCAATAGATGATAAAGATAAATAGTTTTTGACTCATGATTTTGAATAACAATATGATGATCCAATTAATAGAGACTATGTCTTTAATTTAGAGAAGAATTAATCAAATTATCAATAACAGTTGAAGTAATATTATGATTAAATAAAATAACTAAAATAGGAATTAATAATATAGAAAGAGGAATAGTAAAACAAATATTCTCTTGAGTTAGCAAATTACAAATAGATAGTTTAAAAAGCCTAATAAGCGATAAACAGATAGCAAGAAGAGACTATTAATAAGATATATGAGGAAAATAACTAAAAGATAGAAAACCTTCAAGACTAACATAACTACTAAATTGAGTAAATGAAGTTGAGCCATTTATCGTTGTAACAGAGTCTGAGTGAGGCTAATCAGGACATAATGAGCAAGTTATAAGAGATAGAATAAATAAAGTAAGATAATGTAGAAAAATAATATAAACTTCTGCAAGAGATAAAACAATTTGAAAGTAAATTAGAAAGATAGGCAAATGATTATGAAAAATACAGATAATATGCTATTTAGGAAAATTAGAAACAATTGAATATTTTACAATCATAAATTGATGAGAAGACCCAATAATTAGCATTATAAGAGAATCAAATCAATAAATTTAATATACAGCAATAAGCTAAATTACATGAGATACAAGATTTAAAATAGCAACTCCATAGTTATAAGAAAGCGTTGGAACTAACAAATTAAGAGAATAAAAAACAATAAGATTAAATAAGAATACTTATGGAAAGGCTAAGATTACTATAACTGGAAGTAGATAACTCTAAAAATATATATAATATTTTCAGACAAACAAGATAGAGTACAGATAGAGATGATTAATAAGGAAACTCATTCCGTTTTCTCTAATCAGAATAGAAATCAAGAAATAAGTCATAATTAATATAAATAACTAAATCCACTTCTCAATCGCTACATAGAACATTGAATTTAAGATAGAAAAGTTGAATTTATAAACTTTATTTTAATTTTAAATGCCTCCCAAAAAGGACAACAAGAAGGAAGTATAATCCTATTTAATCAAGAGTTAGTGCTAACAGAGGATGATGGGAGTGGGATTCTCAAGAATATTGTTTAATTTACTCTTAAATTCTAAGTTGTGCAATTAGTTACAGAAACTCCACCCAATCTTGTGATTATGTATGAATGGCTGAATGCAACATAAGTTGAGCGTCTAGACACTGGATTGATTGAGACTTGGAATATAGCATCCTAAATCGAAAAAAGCGAAGATCCAGGTAAGTAATATCTTAAATAATAGAATAACCTCCTCCTTAGATAACATATACTTTTGAGAAAATATTTGATCCCATTAGATTTAATGAACCCTTAGCCGAGATATTATCGACCAGAAAGTTGTTTCTCTACTTTATCAATGCAGATGATATGAAAGTTCTTCATGAATTCTAATTCGATTACAGTAGAATGCTTAGAGAACCCAAATTCGAATATAAATACTCTAAAATGAAAATCATGGAGATATTGGATTTTGAATACTCCTTAACAGCAAACAAGCCACTACTATCAGATTAGTTAACTAAGATACTGAATCCATTTAGTGTGGAAATAGTTCACTGTGTAAATGTTCCTGTGTAGGATATGAAATCATATGAACTTTGCTATGTTAAATACTAATTTTACAATGGAGATATCATTTAAACAGATGCTATTGTTGCTATGCCAGAAATGTATTTTTATAGCGTTCACGTTTTCCTCCTAGGAGATAAACCATTAAAATAGAAATTCTTGGAACCAATCCGATTTGAATTGCATGATAAGGATGAAATAGTCATAAATGATCTTAAAAGCAGAAGTTCCTTTATTTGATATCGAAAAATGGCTATAAATTGAAGCTGAAAAGGAGAAGCCTCCAGAACCTGTTGATTAGATAGATCCTAAGACAGGTAAGAAGATACCAAGAAAGGAGGAAAAGAAAGAAGTTAAAAAGGAAGTAAAGAAAGAAGTTAAGAAGGACGCTAAAAAAGATAATAAGAAGAAAGAGGTCAAGTTAGGCGAGCCAATAAAAGAATAACAATAGTAGAAACAATATAATAGAAACAACTATGGAGTGGCGACATTTAATTTATCTGCATTTATACATAAGAATGTGCATGAACTTGACTTAATAGCCTAAATTGTACCCAAGAAATAATTTGAAGACACAGAATCGGGGAACTTAGATTTGAACACCACAGCCAGAAAGAATGCTCCTAAAGTTTTCGCAGATTTGAATTATTTTGATGAGGTATCTAAATATTTAATAATAGTATGCAACTATGTATGTAAAATTTGATATGGCATCACCTTTGAAATGAAGAAAATTATTAATATATATATTTCAATGTCTATCTCCAAAAATAGCTGATCCAATCCTTACAATATTGGCTCCTTCTAGGATTGCTGGTTCAAAATCACCACTCATGCCCATACTTAATTGCAAATTTTGAATATTAAATTTGTTCTCTACATGTTCTTTGAATTTATACAACTATCTAAATATTCCTACATCTCCTTAAGGTCCTATCGTCATTAAGCCTATGAATTTCAATTTGTTTAGTTTGGTTATAATCTCTTGGATTAAATGTATGGATTCATCTTCTGTGGCTCCAGACTTTGAGACTTCTTCACTAAGCTTTACCTGGACTAGAACTTTAATGGAACGGTTGTTTGCTTCACAATATTTATTAATCTTTGATGCTAATTTAATAGTATCAATAGTATGTATATAATCTAAATTTTCCACCTTCATTAACGTGGCTACTTTATTCGATTAAAGATGACCAATGAAATGCCATTTAATATCTTTTGGAAGTTTCTCAGCCTTTTCTATGACCTCATCAACATAATTTTCTCCGAAATCTCTTTACCCCTCAGAATAAACCTCAAGTATCTACTCTACTGGTTTAGTTTTTGAGACTGCCACTAATTAAACAAGCTATTTGAATTAGCTTTATTGAGAAATCTTTTATATCTATTAAAGTATGTTCTTGACAGCAGATATTTACATTAAATAAATACTAAAAAGAAATACATATATTTCTTTAAAAAATAATAAAAAATGGAATAAATGGAGTCATAAATATGTGTATAAAAGAAGATGAGTAGTAAACTTTAGAAGATGCATAACAAATAATAACTAAAGAAGTAAAAAATCATAGATCTTCAAATGGATGATTGTTTGTTCAATAGTGTGATGAATAGGCTAAAATTGCCTTTTTAGTTAGAATTGTAATCATATTTATTTAGAAATAGGTTTCAAAAAGAACAAATTAATGACTCAAATGTTAAGAACCTGTCTTAATAGATTGTTTGTTGCGATCACTAGAATAAGGAGCTGGATATACAAATTATGAAAAAGTAATTGATATAATAATTTTTTTCTTTAGATGGCATGTTGACTCTTCTGACTTATCTGATCAAAGTGTTAAGGATTTGTCACACTCCATATACTCAATTGACAAACTTTCATAACTTACCCTGAAATTAAATGGGTAAAATATATATATTAATTTAAAGTTGGGGCTATTGGAATCAATCTATCACCAATAATTCGCTAAATTATATAAGAATGGCTGTAGAAAAGTAGCACAAACTCTAAGAAATTAATATAGATCTCAATATGTGGGCATATGAGAATCAAGGAATAAGTGATGAAGGTGCTAGAATGCTACTTAATGGTATAGCTTAACTCAATTAATTGGGAAAACTGGAATTAAATATGAAGGGATGGGGTGATAGCAATCTGTAGATCACAGATGACACAATTAATAATTTAAGTAAATGTTTATAAAAACTGGACAAACTGACTGAATTAAAATTAGTACTGTAATTATTTATTTTTTATTTTTTTATTAGTTGGGAAAATGTCTCACAGAAAGCAGTCAAAGATCTTAATAAAACCATTAGCAGAATGGAAAACCTGACTAAAATTGATCTCAAATTTGAAAGGTAATATAATTCGAATTATGTTAATAGCTCCTCGACTATTCAAAGAAATCCTATGAATGTAAATCTAACAGAAAAAATTGCTAAAATAAAACTTAATGCCATGTAAAAGAGAAGATTACTATTTTAAACCAATGCTATAACTGTTATATTTCAAAACGAGTTAACAAAACCCAAGATTTGGAATATAGTCTTAAAATTATGATTTTAAAAAAAGCGACAAAAATTTTATTTTAAATACTTATCATACACTTATTAAAATTAATATAATATCATCTTCTGAATTCTTCTAATGAGGATTTCTAATCATAAAATTATTTTTATAGCTATTCTTCTTCTTAAAGACTTTTTTTGAATTAATTAAGTTTTGCAAGTAACCTGTAAGTTAAATAAATAAAAATACATATTATTCTCTTCTCCCTTTAATAAGAGAACCTATTCTAATCCTCTCACATATTCATCAACATCAGAACCTGGCTTATCAATATTATGCAAAAGCATCATTTCCTATTTAACTATCTCAACAGTAGAATCTATAGAATTTCTATGCATCAAAATTAACTCTTCCTCTGCTTCTAATATCTATGAAATTAACTATTCATGTCTCTCTCCTATCTTTACCAAATCATCTTCATGTCTATTAGGTGTTCTCTAAAAAAATAATAAAATAATAATACCTATTATGGTAATATTGATTATTTAGTTTGAATGGGTGTAGGAGTGGGTAAAGATTACCTAAAATTATTTTAAAATGGGGTTTGTTATTGGAACTATTAAGGAGGTGGTTATTAGTATGGTGTTGAGAATGATTATGGTTAAATTTATTACTATTGGAATAATTATGGGTTTGAATTAGTCTATAAATTATAACCAGGCATTTGATTTTACAGATTAATAAATTGCTAATTCTACTGAGTTGGTTACATGGGAAATAAATTCTAATTCTAGTAATTTTGTAAAGGATTAGATTGTTGTTTGAATTAACTAAATTAAGCCTATTACTTGGGAACGTTGTTGACTTACAAAACCTGATTTGGTTATGGTATAGGTACTGGAACTCTGTTTCCCTATCTTGGTAACATAAGTTCCCTCTGCATCATATCTAAGGAATTTATCTATCCTTGCAAATCTCTGTTATTTGATCTTTCACCTGTCTTTTTGATTTCTTTGACTCTATCAGCATAACGGAGTGTGTTTAAAGTATGTTCCGCCGATAAAGATGATGGTGAAAAATTTCCAATCATGACAGTTCTACAATTACCAACAAAAGAATCCTTCAATACAAGTGTTAGTTTGCTACCCCTAAATGGTGTGTGATTTTTTCCCTAATCCAGTGCTCTAATGCATTCTTTCAATGCTAAAAGGGATTTATTGATTTCAGCCCCATCAAATCGGGTTTGCTTATTTGTATCAAGGACATCCGCTCCTCTTTCGCTGCCTGCCAAGTCAATGAATGCCAATTTTCCATGTGGTCTATTTCCGTCTTTTAAATTAATTTATAAAATAGCATGTGATCTGGATGAATCATTATTCGAGGAGTTGGATGCTATTATATAATATTAAAATACCTGTAACTCTTGATGCTGATCCTTATTCAATAACTTTCATAAGTTATTCTACTGTGTTGATTTTTCGTTCTTAAAGATTAACGATTTAAACATTTCCTTTTGCATCCTCTCTAGCTTATAAAATTGACCTCTCATTGAGCAAGTCGTACAATTTTCCACAATATATCTCATAAAAACTTACACTCAAACTAAGATTCGAATAATATTCATTATTAAGTAGAGTAAAAATATCGTATGCAGCTAGCAAATACATACCAGCTACGCCTGCACCATCTCCAAGCATGGTGTATGTTTTTCCTGATCCTGTTTATCCGTAAGCAAAACAAGTGACTTTTGCCTTATTGAATGCAGCCTCTACAATAGGCCGAACTACGGATATGTATAACTATTTTATTATTATCTAATTACCTATTCATTGTCTACTGAGTCATCAAATGCAGCATCAAAGTTAAACTAATGTTCTTCAACATATTTAGTAAGATCAACTTTTGTTCTTGTCTCTTTAACAATCACTTAGGAGTTGTGAACATCCACTATATCTATGTCTCCTCGACTCAATTCCTTCCTATTTAATGGTCTCTTACGCACAGCCACCACTATTCTTGCCTCATTTTCAACCTACATTATTGATTATTTTTGAATTTGAAAAAAAAACTAAGAAAAAACAATAATATATATAATCGTTATGATCCCCAAATACAGATAAGAAGTAGAAGAAGTTGTAGTTAAAAAAACTGACGATTTAGGAAGGCAAGTTTGGGATCTTGATTTTAAAATAGTTGATAGACAGGACAAGGAAGAATAAAATATTTAAACTAGAGGAACAACAATAAATTTATAAGCCAGAACAGAATAATTAGATATTGACAATTTGGTCGGAAAATCAAGAGTCATCAACCTAGAAGGTCCTAAAAAGGATAAGAATGGGTTTTATTGTGAATTATGTGATGAGTTAGCAACAGATAGTAATTCATGGCTAGATCACTTGAATTCCAAACAACATAATAGATTACTAGGCATGAACATGAAGGTGGATAAAGTTAATTTAAACGATGTAAAGTAGAAACTTGCAGGACTTAAATAAACTACTGCCCCAAAATAAAAAGCTATGACCATAGAAGAAATAAGAGCGAAGGTAGAAGAAGAAGAAAAACTCAAAAAGTAAAAAAAAGAGCAAAAGAGATTAAAGAAAAAAGAATAATAAATATGATTATACTCATTTAAAATTATGTAAACATTAGCTACATATCTAACTATACAAATTTAACATTTCTTAATCTACTGGGTTTATCTTGCTGTCAGATGTATGATAATTATTTCCTATTCCTTTTGGATTGATTACTTAAATGATTCCTATATAACCTTCATTATCAGGACTCCTTAATGGCATGCAAATAACAGGCATATTGGTTTCAATATCAATATTAGGGTTGAATTAAGGATGTGTATAGCAATTTGATATTGCTAGTGTAGTTTATGATTTAAGACAAAAACCTACAATACCTATCCCTGGATCCACAGACAATATTATTGACTCTTTATTTAAATGAAATAATTATCCTTAGTTGAAGAAGACCACCTTAGCTCCATCAACATTCATCATAGATCTCAATCTTTCCTCAGCTTAATATAAAGTTCCTTAAAGATTGCCAATTTTAGTTTACAGCAAAATACTTGTCTTAAAAATATTTAAATAAAAGAAATACCTTAACAAGATGTCTTAATTTATTCTAAATAAGCATTTGAGCATCATAATTCAAAGCATTCTTTAATACGCTTCTTGAAAATTCAGATAGTATTTATAATAATGCTTCATCATCTTTTGTAAAATATCCCTCCTTCTTGTTCACACATTGAAGGACACCTATACACTTATCTCCTTCTATTACAGGACAAACTAGTAATGTCTATGTCTTGTAATTAGTTTTGATGTCCATAGCAGGATTAAACCTCTAATCTAAGTATGCATTTTCAATATTTAAAATTTAATGTGTTGCAGCTACATAGCCAGCTAATCCTTAGCCTATTGATAGACGAATAGTGGATTAAGCACCTTTAGCCACTCTTGTCCATATTTCCTTCTTGTTCTAATCTACTACAAAACAAGAAGCTCTCTCACAATCTAAACAATCGGTACACCTTTCAATGATTGTGTTTAAGGCATCATCAAGTAAGACAGAGGAGTTCATTTGAAGTGCTCCCATCACGATTTTCTTTAATCTTAATACTAATTTAAATAATTAGGTATGATCTGACATTATTCGCTTTAGTTTGTCATAAATGAAGGATAATTTCTAAGGTGATATGGATTATATAACTTCTGTAAAAAACTCTTCATTTTTTAACAGTTCTGTCATGAGTTGAACAGTTCCATCATTTTCATACTATGATAGTGCATCCGAATCATCTAATTTTTATAAATTATATACTGATATTGAGATTTAATATAGTGTTAGTCTTAAAGCAATCCTCTTATTAGAGTATATCAAAAAAGTTTTAACTTATATTCTTTTCACTCTTATTGAGATCACTTTCCTGATCGATACTCAAGCGTGTGAATGTGGGATTTCTGAATGTCTTTTTTCTTTAGAACTTATTTTATTTTAATACAGGTGAATTCTCTTCAAAGAATTTAGCTAATATAGGTTTTTTATCTGTACTCGATTATCCTAGAGTTTTAGTATGTCTTATTTATTATGTTTTATGGATATTAACAGTTTATCTCTCCTCTCTTAATATGTTTAGTTTCGATTGATTAGCCTTCAGTAGATATTCATTTATGTATGTTAATCGTTATATTTCTTTTTACTATAAAGATATCTATTCTTATAATTTTCTAATTGTAATGTGCAATTCATCTGATGTGAAAGAGTCTGAATTGAATTTAGAAACTATTTTTCTATCAGTAGGACAATTCTTTAACTACCTTAATTAAGGCTCTGTTCTTCGATGACTGTCTAAGCTTAATGGTTGTGACATAAAAAATATTTTTAATGTATTTATATAAAAAATTCATTCTGTAGAAATATTCTTTTTCTTTAGTAAAACTTAGGGAGGAATAAATTAGTCAGTCATATCCAGTTTTCTCTTTTAGTGTATATTGTTAGATTTAAATTATTCAGGAATCTATTTGACTTCAACTTTAACTTTTTTCTTTATTTAAGGCTCTACCGGAGCTACCTTGATTTGAGGTAACTCATCATCTGAATAATCAACTAATTACATTACTTAATTTTAATAAAAAATATTAATCATTTATATTTTAATGCATCTATTACTAAATTATCTTTATATAATTCCCAATTATGGTTTCGAGTATCTTATTTTTTCTCATTTTATGGTTTTCTTAATTTATTTTTGGCATAATATTCCTTCATTTCCTCCTTTCTTCTCTATTAATCAACCTAAATTAGTATTTAATCTTCTGACAATTTGATTTCTCCATGCATCATTTTGATCTATTTATTAATAGGCTGCTTGGGAATCTCATCTATTTCATTTATTGTTAGTAATTATTGAACAAGATGCTATATAAGGAATTCAGGACAAAATTGCAATAATTTTTAGCTTATTTTATACATAATTGTTGATGCTGAACTACTTACTATGGTCATTCGAGCTGTATCTAATCCTTATTGCTTTTCGAGAGTTAGACCTGTCAAAACCCTGCCAAATATAATATCTTTAGGATATAATCTTTTATAAATATAGCTTTTTCTATATTTGATGTATTAATCCTCGTCTCCTAAATATGCAAAATCTGGTATTTTGTATACAATATCTCCATTTTCAGGAATAGCATGTAAATATTCATCTTTAGTTTCAAACATTCTATCATATTTTAAATATTCATTTTAACCACAAGCTATAGGTGGAGTTTTCCTAATAGCTCCTTTTGATAAATTTGTAGGTATTTTCAATCTTCTAGTATCACAGGTTCTGATTACATTACATGATCCTTTATGTAAAATGTACATATATTCTAATGGATCTCCTTCCTTGATAACAACTTCATCTAAATGAAATATTTGTGCAATCAACTAATTCGCTAGTGGAATCAACACAAAAGGCTAAAGATGTTTGAAGAATCTTAATGATCTCAACATTTTAATTTTCTACTCTAATTCATCCTGCATTAAAACCATCAGTATATTTTTGAAATTGTCTCTACTTATAGCTAACAAATGGCATTTTTCAGACGCTTGAATAGATGCTTTTCTTAAATTCTTTTTTACTACTCTTTTGTACTCTATGTTTGATTTTATATTATCCTAATTGGTCAATTCCATTACATATTATTTTTTGGGATCGTCCTCCGATAACCAATTATTAATATTTATATTTCTTTTCTAATACTCTTATATTGTTTAGTTCATCTAAATTCTAGATTACTTTCCTAAGTTTTCCATATCTTGTTTGAATAATTCTTTCTATGCTTCTCTTAAACTTGATATTTAAATGTTTTATAATTTTTCTTCCAAAACCATTTCATCTTCTTCATCTCCTTGATTAGTATCCATCATAGCCAACTCTCCAAAATGCTAGCCATCGTAAAGAGAACTAACGACCTATTCCATAACCAACCCATCTCTTAAAAATTATCTCTCTATTTTTACTGAAACACTTCCCTGAAGGATAACAAATAGGTTATCACCATAATCTCCCTACTTAAATACATAATCCCCAGGTTATATCTCCATGTAGACTCCAAGTTTCAATAAATTTATTCTTGTGGATTTAGTGAATCTTTCAAAAAATCCTAATTTCTTAATCGAAGCCTCCATAGCATCAAAATTAATAGATGTAAATTATTCCTTATTTTCTATGCATTATTGTTTTAATTTTAATTGATCAATTAGAAACTTTAGTTCAATACCATTTAATTTATTGTCTCTCACATTAAGAAAGTCATCCTCATTCTATTTGATTTGGTTCATAAATAGATCAGTTTCTAGTGCTTATTTGACTAATATTCTTTCAACATTCATCATTTCATCATATATCGCTTTAATCTAGATGGGATCGATTTTCAGCAATGGTTCAATGGGAGATATGTCTCCTTAAACTATTTCTATCTTATCCATATTAACTTCCTTTTTTATAATTTCTTATGCAGGCTCAACATCCTAAAATATTAGTTCCCTATCTGAAATCAAATTATTTGCTTCAGTAGTAGCCTTGCTAAAGTAGTTTCTAACTCTAACTTTTCTACTATTTGTGGATTTAATGGTCATGGATGAAACTGTAGCCTAAGTGTTTTTCTACATCTAAAATAGGTTTTATGACTTTGAGCTTCTTAATGTATGTAGCCTGACATCCTTGCTTCCATACTTATATTTGTCAAATCCATCTTCTTATATCCATTTATCTAAAATATTTGTTTCTTTTGGAGTCGAAGGTTTTGTAGTACAAGTTTATAAGAAAAAGTTATCAACAGAGGCAGATGTATGAGTTCTAAAGTTTTTGAAGAGAAGGTCATTTATAGATTTCTTTTCAGAATTTTATTTCTTCTATAGTTTTTTAAATTATTTCATGCATAATTTCTAAGTATTATGTTGGCTTTCATAATGTAATTATTGATGGAATATATTTTGAGAAATAATCACATAAGTTGTATATAATAAATATATGGGATAAAACAATGATAAAAATTAATAGTAAGTTTAAAACAAGGATAGTTTATTAAAACACTAACCAAAGGTGGATAGTTTTGCAAAGTTGGAACACTCAATTGAATAGCATGCAGAAATTTTCGACTTAAATGATAATTATTTAATTTTGAGTTGGTTTAAAACAATCTCTATCTGGGATTGTAAGAAAAAAAAAAGAAAATAAAGAGACAAATACAAACAATTTATTGATTGCTTTTGTTTATCAGATGATAAAAAGTTTTTGGTTGTAATTTATTAAAAACAAAAACAATTGCTGATTAAAGATAATAAAAGAAGAAAAATAGTGAGAACAATTAAACTATTAAAAAATGATATCTTTACCACAAAAATAAGTATAACGAAAGATAACAGGATATTATTTATTAATTTTTATGAACTTGTTATACTAAATTTTACTAATTTTTCCAACAATCATATCATAAGTGGTAAATTTGGAGAAGTGAGTTGGTCAACATTTGACTATTGCCCAGTTAATAATATAGTTATTATACCAATCAAACAGAATATATAAGTTTGGAATGTAGTCGATTGTTAGATGATTATATAAAAGGATAAGCAAGTATCATTGAGTGGATCAGTATTAATATAAATATAAAAATCTGGTGAATCATTTTTATTGATCTCCCAACAATCATAACTTTTGAAAATTTATGACATAGATATGCAAAATAATCAAATAATACTTGTTAAGACAGTAACACTTAAATATCAATATTTAAATATATCATGGATTGAAGACGACATGTATATTTTAGTAGAAGATGTAGAATCATTTATTGTTCTTCAAGTTGATATGAAATAGCCAATAATAGGTAAGTTCTAAAAATATTAAATCGATGATGTTGGATGCGTTCTATAACTAAATTCAAGAGCAAATAATCTCAGACTTCTTTCTCTAAATTAGATAGTTACATAAAGATTTTCTTCAATTGATATATATTCAATTAAAATATGATTTTCTATGATTAATAATCAATATTTTTTTATATGATTTAAAAGCAAGAGTAAGGAATCCTTAATTGCAAACTTCACGAAAACAAATAGATCGAACTATTCTGTACTTATCTTAACTGTGAAAAAGATAATCGGTACCTATGTGGCTAATGCATATATGATGATATTCATAGACACAAGCAACTTAACAATAATCATTTAAAATAATTCCATAAGTTAGATATTACCTTTAAAGATATTATTGCCGATGTCAGATAACAAGTCATTTTGAATCATTCTAATTATAAGGAAAAATTATAGAAATTAAAACAACTAGCCTTACAAATTTAAGAAAACCTCTAGGTCATTTTACAAAAAATTAATGACTTTGAATTTAATCCAATAAGTGATGAGGATGAATAAAAATTTAATAAACTATTAGCACAAACCTAAGACCCATTAAATTATTTTAATGAATAATACATAAATGAAGTAATGAACCTAAACAGATAAGAATTCAATAAATAGAGAAATATACAATTGCAGGATGCTTTTTAAACAATATAAACAAAATTTCTGGATATTTAAAAGAATGGGGCAGGGCTTTTTAAATCACAACCTCATTAAACATTATACAAATACTAACCTAAAACAATAATGAAGCTGAAAAAACATTATATTCATGCTGTTCAAATATCTCCTGATTATAAATATATTGTAGCTGGTGGGACCTAAAAATAATTATAAATATGGAATACCGATACTTTGAAATTAACAAGATATAATATTGAACTCTAAAAAGGTGAATCCGTTTATATAATCAAATTCACTGAGGATTCAGCCATTATGAATATTGGTACCTTAAATGGCAATATATATTAGTTTGACGTGAATAACCATTTTAAATAACTAAATTGTTTAACAATTCATTAAAATGCAGTGTTGAATATAATTTGTGTTAATAATTCAACTACTATATCATCAGATGGAAGTGGTCACATAATAAAATATGACTTTCCTGCAAAATAGAAACTTTTTGATATTTAAGCACATGATGATAGAACTGATGGTTTAGATTATGATCAAATAAGAGAACTTATTGTTAGTGGATCATAAGATAAATCTATTAAAATATGGAATGCAGATAATGGTAAGTTAGTATTGGACCGTCCTGATGCAGCTGATGTTACCATATAAAACAATGCAATCTCAATTACTAGATTTTTAAGAAACTAAGATAAGATTATAAGTCTGGATACTGGTCATTATGTCATAATTTGGTCCATACTATTTGAATAAAAAGAATTAGAGATTTCCCTTAGAATAAGCGATTATTATATTATTACTAATGTTTCCATGGTGCTATAAGATTAGTATATTTTATTGTTATGTAAATAATATTTGAAATTATATTCCACTAAGGGAGAGTATATAAGAACTATCTAGCATTATCTATAAGATTTTAGTAAATATTATACTTATACTTTAGTGTTGTCAAATACTATATAGGATTAAACTATGTAGATTTTAACAGTGAAAGGATAAAGTAACTTATATTTAATTATTTAGACCAACTTCAAATATTTAAGGCTATTAAATGATTTTATTTTAATTAATTCTTTCATAATTTAAATAAATATATTACTAATAAATAATGATTCTATTATTACCTTCTAGAACAATTTATCGAATATGCAATTAAAAATCTTTTATTCATTCATAATTTATATGCTTTGCATATCACATTAGAGATAGTTAGTTAAATTATGCATGAACTAATCTATTTATCAAATATTCTAACTCCTGATTTGGCATGAAAACTCGAGAAAGCGAATCTGTTCTTTACTCTGATTAAGAATCAGCCTTTTTTATATACGGTTTTTGTGGTCCAAAAAAAGAGTGGAATATATTTTTGTCTTAAATTTATCCATTTAATTTGCCCTAGTCAATCTTAATAACTAAAAGATTTAAATCTTAGTCAGTCAGACTACATACCCTATAAAAACATATAATTAGTGTTAGGTATCTTAGATTTCTAATTTTCTAAGAAGGAATCTAAGGCTGGCGATCTTTCAGTTATATTGAATAGTTTTTAATCTCTTTGGCAATCAATATTGAATATTCCTCATGTTAATTTCATAATCATTCTCAAATTATTTCAATTTTAATGAAATTGATTTGTTTTCTTCATTCTCTTCTAACTTTTATTATGCATAATCTAAGCTAGACAATATATATATACATTTCATTAATTCTGCAAATTTAAAATTCGGCTATAACATCAAGCCGTATTCAAACAACTTTACTGATTTTTTATAATCTTCCATTGATTATAGCCAAAAAAAAAAAAATGACAAATGCCTCATTATTTTAACATTTACCTTTAAAAAAATATACTTCTGATCTTAACTTGTTCATTTATAAGCATTTCTCAAAACAAGCTATTGCTAAAGTGAATGATTCCTGGTACGTAAGTGTAATGCCTTTATTTAATAATTTATAAACCTTATTCTATCAAAATATTTAAATCGTTTGGTCTGATCTTAACTGCTGAAATCAAATCCGCAAAAGATATCCAGCCGTCAATGAATCTGTTGAGTAGCCCTAAAAAATAAGTAATAAATAACCTTTTAAAACTATATATTTAGGCACCTTATTAATTTAATCCAATCCATCTTACATCATAAGATCAAAAGCTTAGATGTAATTTCCGACGATATAATTGGCGTAGGCTTTAAAAAATTAAATTATAAACTTCTTACTATCTAAGTAATTCTTTTAGTCACCTTAAATTTAAAAATCTTGTGCTAGTTATTAGGCTATTCGAATAATCTCTTGTTGATAAAAATTCTTATCCGCAATACCTAGAAGCAATTCACATATTTTAATTATGATATTATCATTTAGCAAACTAGATTTGAGTTACATATCTTTAGAGTAAGTATATTATATTTATATCCATAATAGATGAGTAATTGAAATAAAAAAGAGAATTAACTTAAATTTGCTTCTTATGAGTATCTGAATTTATGAACTCTGTTATTTCACTTTCAAAGTCATCTTCTATTTTCTGTCTTCACCTTTTTTAACGGGGAGTCAATGATTATATATTCTATGGATTGTTTTCTTGGAGTTGCAAATGTTGCAGGTTTGGGAACTAAATGAAACATTGTATTTTGAGGAAACATTGTATTTTGAGGAAACATTGTATTTTGCTAAATTATAAATAGATATAGCCTAATTTTTAATATGCCAATAAAATTATAATCACTATAATTATTTTCTCTCTCATTCTATTTATTAATATATGTTAGAAGATGTAACTTAAGAGGAGAAATAAAAGGTTGTTGATTCTCTTCCTAAACCATAAAAGGAAGAATTTGAATTATCGTTCTCATATTTTGACAAAAATGGAGATGGATCCATATCAAAATAAGAACTAGAAACGGTTATGAGGTCATTAGGTCAGAACCCTACAAAAGAAGAATTGGAAAATTGGTTCAAGAAAGCTGATTCTGATGGAGATGAAAAAGTTGGGCGACTTGAATTTCTATATTTGATGGCTTGTAAATTAAAGAGTGGAATAGAGGATTAAGGATTGATGGAAGCATTTAAGATTTTAGATCTAGATGGGGATGGAGTAATATCTAAATAGGATATAATGATTACTATGAATTATTTGGGAGAACACCTCACTGAGAAGGATATGGATCTCTTATTCGAGAAGGCCGACTTGGATTAGGATTAAAGGCTTGATTTTTAGGAATTTGTTACTATGATTTCTAAATAAATATGAGAAAATTATGTTTTGTAAATATGCTGTGTAAAAATTAACAAATTCCCATTTATAAATCAAAAATCATTTTCAAAAATAATTAAATAAAAAATCTTAAAAATGGCTGAATAACTCACAGAAGAATAGATTGCTGAATTCAAAGAGGCCTTCGCACTCTTCGATAAGGATGGTGATGGAACAATTACTACTAAAGAACTTGGAACAGTTATGAGATCATTAGGATAAAACCCCACTGAAGCTGAACTCTAAGATATGATCAACGAGGTTGACGCAGACGGTAACGGAACAATTGACTTCCCTGAATTCTTAGCCTTGATGGCCAGAAAGATGAAGGAATAAGATTCTGAAGAAGAACTCATTGAAGCCTTCAAGGTGTTCGACAGAGATGGAAATGGACTCATCTCTGCTGCAGAACTTAGACACGTCATGACCAATTTGGGTGAGAAACTCACAGACGACGAAGTTGATGAAATGATCAGAGAAGCTGATATTGATGGAGATGGACACATTAACTATGAAGAATTTGTTAGAATGATGGTCTCAAAATGATATATTAATAATTCCTCCTTTAAACAAACAAATTTCATTTATATTTTATTCCTAAATAAAAATTTATTAGATATTATATTTATAATTACAAAATATAGATCATTATATAATTAAATGATAATAGAATTTTGTGCCGATATAAGTGACATTTAATGCTCAAGATTAATATAATTATGATGGATTTCTTGTTATTTTATGATTATAGTCACCAGGGTTACATAGCTTCTTGGTAGTTAGATCCTCTTTTAAAAGAGCAATTTAAAATCTTTCCTGATATAGATTTAGACAAAATTCACACTTTTAAAAATAAGCGCTAGAAATATTCATATATCTACAATTATATGACAAAAAGTTAATACTTGGATTTAATATCGGAAGAATATAGGATCTAAGAAATTAAGCAACAAATTTTATCATCCATGAAAGACATAGGCTAAACTACCTGATGATGACGATGAAACTATTAGATTCTAGGCCAAATTAGTATGTTAATATATTATTTATTAGTTTATGTCAGTACTTTCGCATATTGAATGGATGGGTTAGAACAAATAAACTTGATTATAAAATTACTTAAAATATAAAATTTGCATATATCATTATTCATTATAAATTAACATATATGCACACCCTTAGTTAATTGCATTATTTCTTCCAAAAACACAGTATATGTCATGAACAGGATATAGCTACATTTTATAATTAATTTTACAGATATTTGTTGATCATCAAACTTAAACCATAGATTGTTTATTTTTATCAAACATATATAATGACCATATAATATTCCTTGGCCTAAATGGATTATAATTGATGTTAATTCATAATATTTCGTCTTCACTACATCTGAATTATTAGTTTATAGCCTCAGTTCAAATGGGAATGGTATTTTAGTAGCCATTTTAACCATTGAACCCATCCTTTCATCGTATTTGAACCTTTTCAAATGTATTACTAAAGATTGTGGCAACTCTGAGAGGAGTAATGTTTTTGTTGCATCCTACTTTCCCTTACAATTATCACAAAAGAACTAATCTTGTCCTTTAAGTTATTCTTCTTATGATAATTTCTTGATGCAATAACTCAGACTGCAATTAGGATCCAAATCAATTGAAAGATTGTAAAATGTTTCTTCTCTTTCAGATTCTATATATTTTATATTTATACTGCTTTTGCAGGCTTAACATATTGTTCTTGTTATTTGATTTCCTTAGAATAGTTTTTACAACCAATTCTTTTGCGGATTGTTTTTAATTTTACCATTAAGTATCTCTTCAAGCTCATTCAGGTACCACATATAAAACTCATGGCAATCTTAGTGATAGTTGCCATCGAATATTCGATTTTTAGTTTTCACATAATTCATCATTTTTTTAGTTGATACCACCCCTGTCTTCTCTTTCGATTTGACTATTTATTCAAACAGCAGTTTTGTCAAATACAATAAATCATCTGATCCCTGCCTTTGATATTCTAAAACAGCTTTTCGGAATGGTCTCACATAGAAGAGTGTTTGTATTATTACATTAGAATAGCAAATGTTGTTAGGCTTTTTATTATGGAGGGTACATTCTCAAATCCAATTAATTGTTCCCCAGCAGGAAAGTCATTGCCTAATTATCTCTCTAAGTGTTGATTCTCTGAAGATGTAAAGCTTCCCATTTATTCTTTTTCTCCTTTTAAAAAACAATTATAATTTTATATGTAAAACTATTTCACAGAGAAATCGATAATCTCTCATTATGCAAAACTGTGTGGAGAATAGTGTGGGCTATAAACGCAATTAAGGAAGGTCAAACCAACAGGAACGTATGATGAATGTTTAAGTAATACAATTATAATATATATAGTTAGATGTTCTGAGCACATTAGATATTTGATTAAATTTAAAGGTGATAAGGAATGATTTATCATTTTTTGATTCCATCATATATAGTCCAATCATATTTCTCAAAATCTTCTCTAAACCTTCCCTTTTTCTCGTAAGGGAATAATGGTCTTTTGAGTGTAGCCATCACATTCTATTGAATTCTCATATTGGTGATCTTTTTTCTATAGGCTATCTCTTTTTCATCTTCAATATCTGCCTTCTCTAATAAGGAGAGTGTTTCTGAATGATCCAAACCATACTATTGAATTGCCTATTCAAATTCTTCACCATAGTTTTATGTGTTGATAGGTGCTTTGGGTAGGTATCTTCTGAAGAAATGTCTAATGAGCTTTCTGGTGATTAAATAATTGGGAGGTGGTCCCATAATCAAATGTTTATAATATTAATTTACGTGCTCTATGGATAAACTTACTTAACCAATGACTTCTTGATGCGTATTTCAATATATATATACAAGCTGCTTTGGAACAGATATCTAAAAGATGGAGATTATCAGAAACGGGGACAGGTATATTAATGGCTTTAGGGATATCAGTTCCCGAATTGACAACAAACATACTTAGTTGCTATAAACCATAAATGATAGGTTATGGATTTGGAGCGATTGTAGGAAGTGGGTGCTTTGGTAAGAATTTTAAATCAATCAAGACTTTACTGTGTGTTTTGGTATAATGTCAATCTTCTCTGCCTATTATCATGAGAAACCACTTAAGATGAAAATGAAAGCATTGATAAGAGATATATATGTATACTTATGTACACTATTGTTCTTAACATTTGTGTTTTGGGATTATTAAATATCAATTATAGAAGCAATCGTTTTAACAAGGTAAATTAATATTATAATTTTTAAAAATCAGTTTTTATCCTACATATTTAACTTATTCTATCATGGAACTGAAGGACAAGGATAACTTTGAGTTTTCGATTGGTCACTAAGATAGTTAGGTTCCAACAATATTGCCTCATACATCTTAATAATAAATAAAAGAGGAAGATTTAGAAGGAGAAATAATAGGAGAATAAGATAAATAGACTAAGGATGAAGATGTATAGGAAGAACCACATTGGTCATTAACTCCTTTTAAATATATGTTCAGATACCTTATTCCTTAAAATCCAGAATTTGCTTTTATTGTAATATCAGGTTATTGCTTTCTGTCTGCTAATCTTACAATGTCAGTAGTCGATGATTTTGTAGATTAGTTTTCGGTGAGTCCTGCATTTGTTGGATTGACAATAGCTAGTTGGGGAGGGAACATATCTGGTAATTTTACATAATAATTTTTTATATCAAAGATGTTTTGAATGCATCTATAGCTGCAAAGAACAAGAAGACAGAATTGGCGACAAGTTCAATTATAGGATCTTAGATATTAAATTTATAGATTTGTTTAGGATTGCCTTGGTTATTGACAATAATAATTCATAATTAGAATATAACATTTTATGATGAACATATATTTGGAAGTATGATAGCAATAGTGGTAGTGGTGGTTTTATCATTTACATTAATGATGCTAAACTAATTAAGATTAACATATTCGTTAGGGGTCATGTTATTAATAATATATGTGATATATTTTATTTTTGAGTTTTATCAATAATGATAATTTATATTAATTAATTTATCCGTTAAATAAAATGCAATAAAGAAATCCTCTGTCTGTCTTAAATTCATCTGAAAAACCTAAACCCACTAGCACCACATTTATTAAACAGTAATAAACTATTTCTATAAATAGTGCTAAAAATCCATCATGTCCAATAGCTGATGTTGAAGCCTTCTTATTAGAGATTGATAGACTTTAGCTTGAAAACCTAAGACTCAAAGAAACCTAATAGGTTGTTGTTCCTTAATCACCATCCAATGATAACAGGAAGGCCGTATAATTTGAGAACTAAGAACTAAAAGTATAATTTATATATAAAATTATAGTCCTAGGTCGAGTTATTAAAAAATAAATTAGACATTGAGTAGAAGACTCATGCTGAAACAGTCAAATAACTAGATATGAGTTGGAAATAAGATATATCTACCATGAAATATGCCCTAGAATAGAAAGATTTGAAGCACAAATAAGCTCTTCGATAAGAACAACTGTAATATAAATAGGAGATAGCTAAACTGTAAACATAATTGAGTTCAGTATCAACTTCTGAGAATAAAAACTAGAGTCTTGTTAGTGTTTTGGTAATTTATAATTTTATATAATAAAGGAATAAGAACTTGTTTCTCTTAGAAAAGGTAATGCCATCTTAGAGGATAAACTATAATCAGTTATCTAAAACTTTGATATCTAATCTAAAGACTAAGAATTCACTTTGTTAAAGTAATAAGCAGTCATAACCTCCCAAGAGAATCATTTAACTGATTTGAGATAAAAACTATAAAAATAGAAGGATATCAATGAAGAACTAGCAAATTAAGTTAGAAGCTACAAAGAGTCCGTTGAGAATAAAGCAGTTAATGAGATGAATCTTAAAAACTAACTTAAGTTAATTGAATCTGATTTTTAACATCTTACATAAACTTATAATGAACACAGAGACTAATTGTAGTGCAGAATCGATGATTTGAATGCTCACTAGGCAAGATAATAGGAATAAATATCATTGTTATAATGCTAACATATTAAAGATGATGATGTTATTAAGAAGGTGTAATAAACATTAGAATTTGAATAATAAAATAAATAAAATGAGATAGCTACAGTATAAAAATAGAAACAATAATTAATTACATTTTTGGAGCAAGAATTATGTTCTGCAAAAGAATAGGTTCAATAATTGAAGTTGCTAAATTAGAAGTTAGACACATAAGTTAGAGATAATTAATAGTTTTGGTCATATAACTTTAAAGAATTAGAAGCTAAGACAAATGCTCTTGCTGAAGAATGTGGTAGACTAACTAAACTACTCAAATGTAAAGATGATGAAATACAATAACACAAAAATTATAATGATTAAATATTGTAGAAGGCATAAAATGTAGAGAAATTATAAAAAGATCTATAACTTCTAGATGACTTATTAGTATCAAGAGATTAAGAGATAATTATTTTGAAATAATAAAATGAGTCGTTAATGCAAGATTTATCAAGATAGGCTGATAACATGAGATATATCTCTTAGTAAAACAAAACTTTACAAAAGAGTTCAGAAGAGTTAAAGTTATCAAATATAACAATAAATGAACTATAGAGCAAATGTGATATTATGGATAAGGAAATAGAAAGACTAAGATAGAAAGTTTTAGAGAAATCTCAATAAATTGAAAAACTATAGAAAGAGAACTCCGATTTATTAGCTAAATTTAGAAGAACTAAATGATTATATATTAACAGTTAATTTTTATATATAAATGTCTATATTTTTGGGTTTAATAGTATATGATCAATTACCAAGAGATAGATATTCTAAGGTGTTATTAGAGATCGAATAAATACTTTAAGTTCATAAATTAGATATAGTTATACTGAGTAATGATGCTATGATCAAATTCAAAATATAAGAAACAATATTTTGGTTACCTAAAAATCCTAACTATTTGCAAACTAACTATTATAGGATAGTAGGATAAGGAGATCTATAAAATGCCATTGAATTAGTATGGGATTGTCTATGTTTGATTAAGGAAAATTTTCCATCAAAAGTAGAATTATATTAGGAAAATCTCGATGAATTCGATATTCACGATTGGGAAGGAGAACTTTTAAGAAGATAACTTAATACATTATAAAATAGATACACTAGTAACCAATTATTGAAAAAAGATGAAATCGATGATATATTTGCAATCTTACATTTATCAGTGATGTAGAAATCATAGAAAGGACAAGATTTATGTTTAAATATTATAAATAGTGAGCTAGTTCAACCTATCTATCTATTAAACATCAATCCTAAATATCAAGAAATACTTAATGTTTTAAGTTAAAATGGCACATAAACGGCCAAGGGAGCAGCTTCAAATGTTTATCGAAAAATGATAAAGACTACTAATATAGAGACTCAAAGACCTCAATAGGGAGACTCAGATCTATTAATAAATATTCGAGAGAATCCTAAATATAATACATAGCAGACTATAAACACACTTGCTTTCTAATTAAGAGAAACAAAAGAGATAGAAAGGGTCTGCTTCTATCTAGATTATATAATATAAAAGTAATAATAATGGATTCCCAATTTGAACAATACATTTATGATAGTTATTGATAAATACTATGAAGGAGCTTATGGGATTGATCAATCTGAATACACTCAATATTGTGTATTCCATGCTTTGTTGGCCCAAGTAATCCTCGAACTACTTAAACAAAAGTAATCGATTGAAAATTAGAAAATATAATAATTCTTCTCCATAATGGAGGAAGGAATATTAAATTGGTTAAACAACTTAATTTAGATGAACTATAGATAAATATACTCATAGTTCCCATCTACTTTGATACAGATATACAAATTGTAAATAATTTAGTTGAAACCGCATTACAAAAATGTAATGAAGTTAGTTTAAAATAAATTATGCTTAGCTGGCAATCTAGATCAAGTATTTTAAGATCATATATAATAACTATAAATATTATCACCAGAGTTAGTTACATACTTGCAACATGTTATTTGATCATTATTTAACTTACAATATATAATATTATTTGAACTTCATTCTCTCTTCTCATTTGCTATCCCTATGTGCAATCTTGCAAGATAAAATAAATAAGCAATTTAGATTATTTGATAAAATACATTATTTGTAAATGAATTACCAATAAGTTATAATTGATGCTAGAAGAGCACTGTATGACACGAAACAGCATAAAATAAATAGCCTGATCATTGATGCATTAAGGTTAATAAAAACTAAAGCAGAATGCATAATTATATTCTCAAATAAGAATATTGATAAAAGAACTAGATTGTTGAATGAATTTCAACAATATTTAAATAAAAATGACTTAGAAATATAATTATGGTCAAAGGAACCATAAGAATTAAGAGACATTTAATTTGAAACACGAATATTATTGGTGACTCATGATTATGAAAAATTTCAGATTAACAATAATTACTTATTTTACTTATCAACTGTTAACTAGAATAAAGATAAGAAATATAATTTAGAAACTAAACTTTATTAATCTTAAAGAGAATTCACACATATATCGCATATTTATTAAGTTGGTGCATTGTTAGGCAGCTAATATGCAAAGGGAATACTAATAGGATATTATTTCTATCCAAAAAAAGCTAATGAAATTATGAAATAAGGGCTATTGTTATCAAATGATTAAGTTCAATATATTCCAATTGACTTCAGATACATTAACGTTGCATTATTAACTAGGATAAAAGTATTTTGTTAATTTAGCTTTAGATTTTGTTCCATAAGCTATAGGACATAAAGAAAACCAGCGAAATAAATATGAGTCCTGAGGAAGTTATATAATTTGAATAAAACTATAATCAAGCTTTAAAACAATTTTAGTATAAGATGTATATATTATCATTAATAATAAGTGTGGATAATATAGAACTTCTTAATTTGATACTAAACAGAGATACATTTATTACTTCAATGAATACTATACTTCAGAATCCATTATATTTAAAGATAGAATGGTAATGTAACAAACACATTAAAGTGAAGGTTCCTATTCAAAGGTTTTTTGATAACACGAATAAACAGTAACTGGATTTTGAGCCTCATTTTCCTACAATTGTTAAGACCATGCATGGAGCGTTAACATTCAATTGCCATCTTATGGCGATAGTAGTGAATTTGGAGGGGCTTAAATCAGTATTGAATAATAAGGATTTTTAGTAATTATTATTCTCAAAATTAGATGTGAATTAGTATTCTAGGATATAGTAAACCATGATAGCTTGATTTATAAATGTTATTCTATAGGAGACCATTTAATAACTTAGAAGAGAAAATCTATTCCAAATATAGATGTTGATAATTTTAAATTTCCAGAGGTATACTATATTAATATTCTATAGGGATATCATATATTTGATACTTAGTAAGACTTATTCACTAATGTGTCAAAATGTGTGAATACGATAAATGAAAATGACTACATACAATAAGAGTTGCATCATGAAGAAGCATTTAGGTTGCATCTTATTGCAATATAAAATTTGATTAGAGAACACTTTAAAATACACCTTTTTGGTTTTGATCTTATTGGTAATCTCAAAACTCTTGAGTTCTACATAATAGACATAAACCATTTTCCAGGGTATAAAAATGTGAAGAACCTTCATTTGATATTTGAAAATTTATTTAAGCAATTATGAGAAATCGAATTACGTACACTCATAAAATTGAAGAGTTAATGACAGATGATAATATCTTATAAAAAAGTCATTCAATCTAAAGAAAACAACTCTCCCCTCTCTAGTTATAACAAAACATCCTATAATCTCTCTAAAAGAAAATAGATCCTGATATTATTACCAACAAGTACATCTAAAGAAGAACATTTGAGGCAGCCACTAAACTATTCCAAATAAGAAAGTGCTCACAATCTATAGAGAGAAAAAGATAAAATCTGTTAGATAGCACCTTTAGCTTCTATGACTAATTACAATAAAATTTAATTAAAATGACAGAGAGTTAAATAGAAAAATTAGCCAAAAAACATAGATAAAGAGTATAAATTGAAAGTTTTTATCAAAGTTCCATCAAGAAACGACTTAATGAAGATAAATAAGAAGATTATGACTAGCCTATAGACATGTAGGAAGGTCTTAAGCCTATTGAGGTTGCATAGAAACATTTCAAAAATCTTGATGATCGTATCAAGGAGAGAACCCATAATTAAGGACAGAAAAAATACAGAGTGTTCTGGTAAACATTAACTAAAAGATAATCTCTTGATGTGAGCAAGGAATCTACAAAAGATAGTTATATTAGGGTAGTGGATAGTATAAAAAAAAGTATAAAATGATTTATTATTTATCGTAATCAAAATTTAGTAAACTTGGGTGCCTTATTCACTACAATAGGCTTATCTCTTTTTAAGTGACTTGATCCCTAAGTTCTTGATTAACTTGCTCTATTTTATTTTACAATCTTGCTTAGATTAATTTTATTGTAGTGAATGACATGGACTTTCTGCTCCTCATTTATTGTCTCTAGCTTTGGTTTAGTGTTTTAAAATGTCATGTATTGATTACAATCACTTAAGGACTTAACAATCTTCGATAGCCCTTATCTTGACTTTGATTCTTTTACTTCCACGCTAACATTCTATAAATATTCTTCCGTTATTTTTATTGGAGAATCTTAACAAGACTCCTCCTCATCCAGTTATTGCTCTTCTATTTGTTTATTGTATTGCTCATTCTCCTCTTTTAGTTTTTCATATGATTCCAACATCTTCTCTATCAATTCATCGACCTCCTCTTTTGGGAATGGTGGCTTTTTCTTATGGCTGCTGAAGTTAATTTGTCTTATTTAGGATGATGAATTGATTCTGCTTACCTATCGTTATGTTTAAGCTGTTTATGGGATCCTAATCTATTTCTCGGTCTAAGTAGCTGATGTGATTCTACTTTATTTGTGCGATGAAAGCTACTTCAATCGGTTTTGTGTGAAACTTATTGCTGGAGATATGCTCCTAGTTCTAGATATGCTTCTTGATGTTAGCGATCTAACTTTTTCTTAATAGTAGATTAATCGAGGCTGATTGGATAGAACCGTTAAAATTGGACGTCTTGTTGTCAGCACAGATGGTCGTGCAATGACTCTATCCAAGGAATGAAATGCTTAACGAATTTGCACTAATTGCAGCTGCATTAATAATAAACAAACAAAATATAAATTATTTTTTCTGAATATAATTTAAGTAAAAAATTTACTTGATGAAATCCAAATTTCACATTTAATTTAATTTTAATTTAATAATCATTCCTAATTCAACTCTCTATTGCATTATTCTATCATTATATTATCAAATACTTATCCATTTATTTGCATAATTAATGCATTTAGGATTCATTTTAATTAACTTTTAGAAGACTTACTTTGAATATTAATACCTTTCTAATTTAAATAATGAAAAAGCTAATATAAGAATATTTTATCATACCTTTATTTTGATAGAATTAATAGTCATCGGGATCTAATTTGATAGCGTTATTGTACATAACAACAGCATTATCGTAATCCCCTTATTAATTAAATTTATATTTATACCTATATCTTTCAAAGATTATCCTTTATTAAAATAATATATGGCTTAATTTTCATCAAGATCAATAGCTTTATCAAACATTTGTATAGCTGCTTAATGATTTCCCATTTCCTAGAATAATATGCCTATTAATTTGATTAAGAACATATTACCCTTGCTATTATAGATTTCATCATTTTCCGGATCTAATTTTATACTTTAATTAAATGCTTGCCTAGCCAATTGGTATTCTTTCAATTCTTACAAGCATAAACCTGATCGATTATTATTATAATCTACCTTTATTATAATAATATTCAGCATTATCATCTATATTTATTGCAGTGTCATACATCAAAATTGCCTCATTGTATTACTATGATTTATAATAAGTTAATCCTAATATTAATATATATTTAAAAAACCTTTGAGAAAAAAACTTTTAGCAGATCTTGGTTCAATTTGAATTGCTCTATCAAACATTGCTAGTGCTTGTTAAGGCTAATTAAAATCAGAAAGTATTTCACCTAAATTATAAGAGAAAGAATTAACCTTTATTTTGATAAAACTCATAATTTTAATCATCAAGCTCCAATGCTTTATTTAACATTCTGATAGCCTCATTGAATTGATTTAAATTTTTGTATGCAATAGCTAATATATATCTTGATAATTTACCTAATCCATTATAAAAATGTGGATTTTCAGAATCTAATCTTATGGCTTGATTGAAAGATAAAATAGACTAAGTTGTCAAATTACTCAATTATTCAGTAAAACCTAAAAATATTTAAGATTTTTGCCTTTTTATCCATAATATTATGGGTTTTATGGATTTAATTTAATAAGTTAATTGTAGGTTGCAATAGCTTCAGAATACCTTTATTACTTTTCTAGAATATCAGCTATTTAATTGAAAATTAAAAATTAAAACCTTTATTTTCATAATAAACTTCCTCTTTTGGATCTAATTTTATCGCTTATTCATAGAATATCAGAGCTTCATCATCCCTACCCATTTCTTCTAATGTAATTCCTAAAATATTATTATAAATAGCCTTTGTAATTGTAGGCGTCAGCTCGATTCGGATTCAATTGTAATGCCTTATTTAAGGATTTAAGAGCTTCATCATATTAGTTTAATTTATGGAGAGCGTCCCCTAAATTTTATTAGAAATATACCTTTTTGTAGGTGAGCATCATAATTTTAGCTATCTAATTGTAAGGCTTAATCAAACATAAGAATTGCTTCTTAATACTTTTCCATTTCAATCAAGGTTTACCCTATAATTTAAAGAATATATTACCTTTGCCAACAAAGGTCAGGGCATTTAATGGATCTAATTTAATTGATTCATTGAAAGCTGAAATAGAATCTAAGTAATTACCCTCATAATAAAGCTATTTGCCTAAATTTCATATTTATTTCTAATACCCTCCTCATAAAATTATAGAGCTTTTTATAAATTAGAAAGCTATGAATTTCCTTAATCTAATTGGTTGCACGATTCATATTATGTAATAATTTTTTAGTCATCTTGAGTAATTTATGAATCCTTAAATTATTCTAAATTGGTTTAAAAGTATTTCTATGCTTACAGTCTCAAATTATCTAAAGTAAGCAAATTTCCTAAGTATAAAAAACATAACATTACCTTCTTTAATTAAGAACTCATTCAAGGATTCCATAAGATTATTTTATGGGTTCTTTACAACAGTTTAATCTTATATAATGATACTAATTACTAATGACTAAATCTTGTGTAAAAGAATGATTCTATTAATTTAAAAAATCAATCATGTTAGAAAATAGTGGATTGATATCGTAATTATCGTCTATACTATGGTTAGTTTATCTTTAAGTGTTCTCTATCTTAATATTTTTGAGATAAGAGTTTTTTTATTTATCAATATCGGCTAACTAAGCCTAAATTTTTCTAAGACAATCGAAAATTCCCAACTTACTATCTTAGCTTGACAAATAATTTTCTAAAGTGATCTGATTCCAAAATTTTATATTAAATTCCTATATTTATTTTTCAATATTCTCCAGTGACTATAATTTTACAATCCAACATTAAAGAAAATCCAACAACTCAAGATTTAAAATATACTTTTGTACTAAACATTGAATGATGATTTTATCATTCATCTGCTAATTTTGGGACTTAAATTCGTTTAATATAGCTTGAAGCATTTTCTCTGTCTTAATGTCAGATAAATTGAATTATTTTTCTTCTTGATGCAAAGGGATACAATCAAAACAGACTCTTCTATAAAATTGCTAACAATATCTATTCTCACACATTCCTATTACTTGTTGCTCATTATGATTAACAACTTAACACTTATAATTTCCTAGCATGAATTATGGTTTAATTGTAATTATAAATAATTACTTCAAGATAATAAAAAAGATTTAATTCTTGAGCAATACTAAAACACTCACAGGAAGGGCTTGAAGATAGGATAATGTAAAAGAAAATTTTAAATAATGTCTAATGAAATCTTTGATTTTAAATGAAGGTTTAATTTATTGTAAATTTATTATCATAAATCTACAACTATATGAACTAACAAGTTATCAAAATAAGTAATATCCTAAAATTATGATTTTTATGAATAAATGAGAAATCAGTTTAACGCTGTATTTATTTATAAATAACTGTTTTAACTTTGATCAAACAAATATGATACTTATTTGTTTTTATTCCTGTTAATTAACTTGTTGGTGAGTGGATCTATAAAAAATTGAAGAGAAAGAATATGCTATATCTAATTGATTTTATTGAGAAATGTTTGTGAACAAAAAGATTATTTAAATGAATTTTTCTATTCTAATAAAATATAATAAATTAATATTATAAATTATCTTTTCATAAATGTCAGAAGTAATCAATGTTAACTCATAACTTTAAAGAGAAATTGATGATAATGAATCTCTATATTTATGTCGTCTCTATAGCAGGATTTAAAAGGCGTGCTTCGATGATAATGGTAATTAAAAATCGACATTACGGTGCTAATTTTGTGATTATTATTTATTGCATGAAGGGAATAAAAATTTGAACAAAAATCATTTGAACAAAAATCATTTGAAAAATTAGGATGAAGTTAAACTATACATTAATGAGCTGTTTGAGCAAAATTAGTAAGAATTAGATTCTTTAGAAATCGTGTTATTGACAATATTTTATTGTTTTATTGAGTTAGATGTGAATTTTAATGATGACAAGAAAAAGATAATAATTTCTTTAAATTATTTATGGAAATTGGTCTTGGAGGAGAAACAATTTTATTAGTACAATAAATACTCTCCATAACTGGATTTAATACTTTAGAATCAAAATATTAGAAATGTTAACGAATGTTAAGATCGTAGACTCAAGAAAATGGAATTGCATGAAATCATCAAAAAGGTTAATATGAATAAGATGTCCGAAGTGTTTAAATATCTTGAACAATATAAAATTGATTATTTAGAATCGGAAGAGATTGATATGAATCAACTAAAGAAAAGAATCAGATTCAGCACATATTCAAGTAATATTATATATAAGGAGATAAAACATTTGAGAGAAGAAGATTTGATTAGACCAACTTTTTAGTTTCATTAGTAATATTATACCTGGATGCAGGTATTATTTTAACTATTCAAGGTCATAATTTTGGCTTGTCGTATTCATAAAATAGAATAAATATACTTATCCGTAGTCGAGTGTTTCAAAATTAATAATAATAAAGAGTATTTCTAAAAGGTAAATATGTTTTTAAAATAATAGAATATCTAAAAATTATTAAAAATGATGAGCAAAAATATATATTGACAGTAGAAGGCAAATATGATTACTTTGGATTTTATTATTTAAAAGGTAATATAAACTTTAATATTAGCTTTATCAAAGTTAAATTAAAGAAATTACAAATCAGCTTTGTTAGACATAAGTATCGCACTATTTTAGCAACAACATTGTTTAAAATGTATTAAAACTAAATTATAAATTGACATAAAATTAAACCATTATGAAAATTGTGAAAGAACGGCAGATCAAGCAATTAAATTAGATCCAAATTATACAGAAATTTATTTCTATCAAGGTATTAGAGAAAATTAGATTAGGCATCACATATATGAATTAAGGGAAAAATATACAAGCATTACAATCTTTTAAAAAAGCTAATGAAAAGCAATAGAACTAACATAATCTTATTTATTAAGGAATGATCAATATGAGTTTAGGCTTATATGAACAGGCAATCTTTTTGTTCAGCCAAGTTTAGGAGTTTTATAAAAACTATAAAATACATAAAATATCTGTTTAAGATAACATTGATGTTTATTTTAATAAAGGTATGGATTCATTTTCATTAATAGCTATGTGCTATAAAAAATTGAATAATATTTAGGAAGCTGAATAAATTTACATTTAAGGGCTAATAGAGAATCCTAATAGTTTTACGCTATCGTATGAAATGGGTATAGATTAAAATATATTAGGTTAAATATTATTTTATAAGTAAGAATATGAGAATGCAATAATTTATTATTCAAAAGCACTTCAAGTAAAACCATCAGCAAAAATATTTTTCAAACTAAGTTAAATTTTTAACAAATATAAGGTATTTGCTACCTAGAGATGAATTAAGATGAAAAGGGACTATATAATTTTTAATTATGCTTAAGTTAAAAAGATTTTAACTCTAATTATAGAAAAAAAATGATTAAGCTAAGTAATCCCTAAACATATTTTAGTTAAGGAGAATTTCAGCTCTTAGAAATTATCATATTTTAAGAAATTATCATATTTTTAGATAATTCAATTACTTCTTAATAAAGATCCTAACAATTCCGAGGTTAAAGATCTTTAACGTAAAAATTATTTTAATACAGAAAATATGACCTAACATTTAAGTTAAAGTACGTTTTGAATAAGTATATAAAATTATTTAGAAGTGCATTATTATTATTTGTACATTTCATTTTTCTAAACTTTTAATATATTTATTAATATATCATTAGAACTCTTTAATTATCGAATTTCTAAAATTATAAAATAAGTTAGTAAATTAAAAGGATAATGAAAAAATATATACCATATTTATTGAATTATCACTAAAATATCATATATCCTATCAATAATTCTACAACTAATGAACTCTCCTTAGAACTAAGGAATGGAAACCTCAGATATTTGTGAATTTATGACCAATCAGCTAGATGCAGTACCTATTAAATACTAGTTAGTAATAATTTGATAAGACAAAATATGATACTTATTAGTTGACATTACTGTTATTCAACTTATTTGTATAATATGGATATAAGTTTAATATATTGAGGAAAAAGCATATGTTGTTTTTAGTTAGTGTATTTGAGGAATGTTATGACTAATTTAAATAGAGGGATGATTTAAATGAAACTTTGTATTATAGTAAAATAGAAGAGGCCTATACCTATAATATATTTAATGATGAAAGTGAAGGTAATTATAACATTAGGTATTTTTAGTTAACGACAATTATTTGAATGTTTTTATTTAATAACAAAAAGAGGATATTATTAAACAAATTATTAATAGTATTATTTAAATTTATTAGATAACTAATTCTAATTTATATTAGGTAATGACACTGTTGAGATTTGTATATTAGATTAATTACTAAAATTAACTGAAATGAGCTATCATAAAAGAGATTATTTAAATGTGGTAGAAAAAATTTAAGAACTTTTTTAAATTGAAAATCACTATTACATAAATGGTAAAATTGATATCTACTCTAAGCATATAAAAAATTTATTTCATTAAATTTTCAAGCGAGTACCGCATATCTAAATCAGTTAATGGAAGTTAAATAAGACTATCAAAAATACTTTACTCTTTATGGTAAATTTCATAATATAGTGTAGGAAGAATCTATACTATTACTAAAAATTTGTCAAAAGCTATCCATACCCTGTCTATAGCCTTACAATACGAAAGTAACAGCGATAATTTTTTTTATTTTGGTAATTTAAACATTTTATCTCAGGAATTGCATTATATCTTAATGAGTAATATGAACAAGCTTAGGTAGCATTTTAATTGAGCTAACAATAAAATAATAATGTTAAAACAATGCTATTTATAGCAAGTTGTTATATTTAACTAAAATGCTTTGTATTGGCATTAAGTTGGGTCAATAGGTCATTAAAGTTAAGTCCCAGCAATATTTGTGGCCTTTTTTTGAAATGTAATCATAAAAAATAATCTTAGAACTGTTATTGTCAAATTGTTTTTCTGCAAATATTAAAGAAATAATAGCAATAAGAATAAAAATTTTGAAAATAGATAAGTTTTGTTATGGGCACAAATATCTATTGTTAATAGTTAACATTTTATGATTAAGACATTTTTAGTTTCGTTAGAGATATAGATTTGGAATGTTTAGCTAGTAAATATTATCCAATAGAATTTAGTAATTTTTATTTTTAAATATTTAGATGAACCTTAATAATTATGCAATGAGATAAAAATGGAGAAAGAAAATTAATACTACCATTATGCTGAAAACTCGTGGAAGAGTTAGATTGAGTAAGATTTAGAATTTTTTGAACAAATCAATGGGATAGAAATAGAGAAATAAAAATTACTCCACCAATAAGCTGAAAAGGAATGGAAACGTTCAATGCTTTAAGGTTATGTATTTTCTTCATCGAGTTCTCTTGAATGAGGGTTCATTAACATAAAATGATAAAATATTAAACCAAATCAATATAATTTTAAAATATATATAAAGGAATAAAATAAAAATGTCTTAATTATGTAAGAAGCATGGTATTGAAAATTAGTTAATTTGTATCAATAAGTTGTGCGCAGAGTAAACTCGATTTTTATGTGGGAGTTGTATTAGAGATAAAACACACGAATAGGATCCGAATTTCGACAAAAATCAATTAATTACTTAATAGGAGCTTTAAGTTTATCTCTCTAAAATAAATGAGTAATATTCAAATAAAAGAAAGAAATTTCAAGCATATATTAAACAACTGATTGAATAATTTTAGAAGAAATTATATTCCATCTAAGGATATTTATAAACCATAGTTGACATTCAAGTGAACTTAGATGATTAGGAGATATTAAAGGAGTTTTAGAAAGATTTGGCTAAATAAGGAAATGAAAAAATGATATTCAAATTAGATGAAGAAAAATTAAGATAGTTCATATTATTTTAGCAATATGTGCCATCATATAGTAAGAAGTATTAGCAAGTAGCAGATACTTTGGAATTCATAAATAAAGAAATAAAAGTTTTATCATGCTATTCATAAAATCTAATATAATAATTAAGAGAAAATTTAGAACAACATTACTTTAACATGGTTAAAAATGGTAATCATGTGGCTAAAACACTATAGAGTGACCAGTAGACACAATCTGCTGCTATATCAGATAATTATTTTGCATGTTCATAGTTGAAGAATATCAAAATTTATAATTTAGATGGCCATCTTTATTAATAAATTTAAGGAGTTAACCATGTTTCGGCTATGGTATTCTCAAATGACTCCAGAGTATTGGCATTTGGCGACATTGGTGGTGTAATCAAAGTCTATAATATATAATCATAAGAGATACTCTACAACTTATAATAAATATCAGAAGAGGTCACAACTATAAGGTTTATACAGATAAATACATTATTGGCTAGTTATAATAATAAAATAATGCAATATGATACTTTAAAAGATTAACAAAATCTTTTACCACTTATTTAGACTGAGAGAACTACTATTAATGTTTTTGACTTTAATTAATAGCAAGGTATTATTGGAATAGGAGTGGGTGATAATTCAATTAGGATATTCAATTTAAATGGCCACTTAAGATGTTGTTAAAATAAAGCTCATGACGGGAGAATAAACCATATTCATTTTAGTAAGCTTTAAGTAGCTACATCTGGTACCGATTAAATAATCAAAATTTGGTAATTATAGTAAGATAGTCTCTAATTACTTTAGCAAATAAAGGCTAAATCTTATGTTTCAAATATATCTTGGGGTTTATAAGGACAGTATTTGTTAACAATTACTTAAGATGAAATAAATATATTTAGCACTTACAAGGCTGATACTATAAGATCAATTAAACTGTAGAATAGTAATTGCCATCCAATAAGTTACAGAATGATATAATAGGATAGCATGAACTATATTTTAGCATTTAAAAAAGGTATACTTGATATAATTTTAAGATCCTATATTAATTTTGATGGATATTTGAGTATTATTTATATTATAAATTATATGAATGAATAAATTAAACTTCTTAATAATTATTTACATGCTACCAATGAGACATCAGTAGATTAGTTCGACAACCTTGTGAATCATATATTATAATACCCTAATGACTAAATAATAAAATATATTAAAGATTAGATAGATATTATTGAAATCAAATAAAAAATCAGGTTATTATAATTGATAGATGAATTGATTACTAGTAATGATAAGTATTTGTATGATGCCATTAAGAGTATAATGTATGATAAATTGACTGACTATTATAATCATTAGCAATAAGTTACATCTAATTACTTGAATTAGGAAGATTAGATAGAAATCATTGAATTATACATCTATGTGAACAAAATATTAGGATAGTTTAATAATGTAGAAAATCAATCCATGATAAGTGTTTTTAAAACTTAAGAATAAATCATTTAATCGAGACCATCTATTGTATTAGAAGAAAACATATAATAATACAACTATTATGATGATAAGTAAACGTAAACAGACGAAGACCAAGAAATAAGTTAATGGAAATTGAAATGGGAATTACAAGTGAGATACAATTAGAGATTACAAAAAATAAACTAATAACTTAGAGATGATAAAACATAACTGTATTAATAAATAGAGTAACTTAATAAATAATTAAAATCTGTGGAATAAGATGATGTAATCATAAATTAAGATGATGAGGAGGAAGATGATATAATAATTAATGATATAGAGGAAGTAAAATAACCTCCATCCATAATAAAAAAGCAATAGAATGACATCAAGAAACAAGTGTAATTCTAATCTAATAAACTCAAGGTCTAGTATGATCAAGAACTATTTGGATCAATTATTACATAGCTGAGTAAATATAATAGTTTGTTCAATTATAAAAAATCATGTCTATCGAATTAGAGTATTCTGTTTGATGACAAGAATATAACCATTCATATGCAGTCATCCTTAACCTAGCCTAATTATGTTCAATTTGTATTTACATTCATTAATAAAACTAAATCAACAATCTCACAATTTATCACTAAATATACTAATCAATATGTCCCAGTGCCTGAATTTAATAGGATTTCTATCTAATCAAAATAATATTAAAGATAAACAGTAAATTTACCAAACCAGATATGTTTTATCCTAATATCATTTATAGTAGAGAATGAATAATACAGATATTAGATTCCCACCCCTAATTTTTAGACAAAGTTCATTGATACAATATAAATGAATATGAAGGAATATAGATAAAAATGGGATTATAGTAAGCACCATTATCAAAGATTAATATCAGATTATGTGAAAATGAATATAACAGTTGACGAATTATCTAAATACTTTAAATTTATAATTATAGATAACAATAGATACTATAGTCTATTCTAGCAACAAGGATAAGAAATTTATATCAAACTTAAGATAAATGATAATAAGATACAAGTAACTATCCAAAGCTAATAGAAGATGAATACTTTGATGTAATAATTATTATTTTTATTTTAATGATAAACATTCAAATTTTTAATTTCTCTATTTCCTTCTCCTTCTACACATTCTAATGCAATAGTAATTTAGTAGATTATCTAAGACCTTTACCATTGAAGCAGTTTCTACAAGCAGGCTTATACATCTCATCGCCTCCTATCAGTTCAACTTTTTAAATATATATTTTGAAAATGTACTTTCTTGGGATTCAACTATTCTTTTGGTGAAGGCGGCAATCTCTTGTTTACAAAACCAACATACAGCATTCAGCTTCTTTACTTTCTCAGCTAATGGCACCAATTCCAAAATATTATTGAAAGGCTTCCTATCAAATGTTCCATCCAATGCTGCAATTAATATAATCTTTCCCTCATTTGCCAGTTTCTCACTAAAAGCAACAATCTATTATATATTATATTGGATATACATCTAAGAAGAATTGTCCTTCATCTATGGCAATAACATCATATTGGTGGCATTATCTTTCAATATCTGCCAATTATGTAATCTTGATGGCTTTGAAGTGTGTCCTTAAAATATATGAATTAAGAGTACTTATCATGGGTAGATATAACAGATTCATCAGAATATCTACAGTCATTGGCATAGTTTAGGACCAATACTTTTCTTTCAGCAATTGTGAATCTCTTTACAAGTCTCATGAGTTCAGATGTTTTGCCACTAAACTAATAATATGGATGATGTAGTTACCATTGGTCCGAAGATAAGTGTGATTGATCCTTAGTTCATTAAATAATTAATGCTTTATCTGTGGGGGCTATACATCTCTTTTTACCCGCCTTAATTTTTGATTTAAATAAATATATATATAGTTTATTATAGAAATTTGTAATATTTATTTATTATTTTTTTGTTTTTTGTTTTTTTTGTTCATCGCACTTATTGTGCAACAATGTTATAAGCTTATTATATAACCTTAATTTCATTTTCTCTTCTTGATCTTCTTTAATTGTAAGTTGCCTAAACTACTTCACGTTGATTTCTTAATGAACTTAACAAGTCCTAAGCTATTGGTAAGTCTTTTTCGATTTGTTTCTTTGTTTTTTCTGCTAAAACCTTAAATTTTAATATAATTGATACTCTTTCATCATTTCTTCTTTTAAGAACTTGGTTAACCCTATATAAGTCACCAGTTAATCTGTCTCTGACATCTGTTACCTCCTTAATTGTTGAATCGTATGCTAATTATGATGAAACTAATTATTCCTAATCACTTTCTGACTATTGAATAGTATTATCTCTAATATTTTCTAATAATTATATCACTTTCTTAACTGTTGGGACATCAAATCTAGTAGTTACTGATACAAAAGCTGCAATAGGATGTAGAGCACCAAGTTCAGATTTTATTTAATCTACTACTTATTTTTTATGAACTTCAGATAAGACTGTTTATTTATCTTAAGCTGCAAATACTGCTGTTTAGAGCTTGTATATAATTTCATTTAATGCTTCGACAACCTTTTCATTGTTGACTTATCTATTCTTATATTTATTAATATAGATTACCTTGACATCTTATTGCTATTAAGTGAAACCATTTCTGATTTCTTCTTCTTTAGAGTTTAGTAGGGTTAATTATCCTGTGATTGATTTTTATGATCCAATCAATGTTGCAATTTCTCCATTCAATTCACCCAATTAAGTGTTAGTTGCTTTAAGTTAATTAGACAATTTATCTACTTAATATTCCAATATTTCTATCTCAACATTTAGATAGCCAATTCTCTATCATAATATATATAATTTACATTTGCAAATTCTTAATCCTCTACTACTTAATCTTATGCTAATTAATCTCTAATTTCTTTAATTTCTTTGAGAACTTCTGATACTCCAGAACTTTACATCATTTTTAATTCAACAAGACCAGCTATTTCTTTGGAAAAATCATTTCTATTAGGCAATTTATCTAATTGAGCCATTACGTTTGCTATATGTGGCTATTATATGCAGTATACACTGACAAGCAACACCAACAAAAGCATCTTCATTTTTAATAAATAATAATATAAAAACGGGTATTTTATGGAAACACTTGAATAACCCTTAGACTTATTGAGATTGTCATTAGGATAGAATGTTTATATCAAGTTAAGAGGAAATAGAGAATTAACAGGATAATTAATATCATATGATATACATTTAAATATGTTAATTAGTAATGCATAAGAAACAATCACTTTGCAAGATAGTGTTTAAAAAAGAAATTTGGCTGTATTGTATTTAAGGGGAGATTCAGTTATATTAATTAGTCCTATTAATAAAGGTATCACTAATGAGAACTGATATAATTATTTTATATATATTTTTAAAAAAATAATGTAGGTTAAGTGTGTTAGAAATGGTTGTAAAAAACCATATGTGCCTGAAGAGAATAATGACTAAGCATGTAAATACCATCCTGGTAAACCAATTTTCCATGACTTAAAGAAAGGTTGGACATGTTGTAATGTAAATTAATAATCCGAAAATTATTATTAGGTTATCGTATATGATTGGGATGAATTCTAAAAGCTAGCGACTTGTGCTGTTGGAAAACACACATCCCAAGCTGAGGATTAGTAAGAGGGATTTTTTTAATCTAGCACAGTATAAAATGCATAAAATGGTAAATTTTAAAATTTCTAGAAAATTATAGGTCTGCAGAAATTCGCTGAATAGCCACAATAAATTAAAAACATTAATGACTACAATAAAGAGTAAGAGGCTAAATAGCAGAAATAGGAGCCAGCAGAAAAGAAGCCCTTCTTGACACCAAATGGGAAATACAAATGTATCAATAAAGGATGTTTGAAAGAATATGATTAAAATATTCCAGATTAGGTTTGTAATCATCATCCTGGCGAACCTATATTTCATGATTTAAAGAAATACTGGTCATGTTGCAAGGTAAAAAACAAACATTATTTTAGATCGAAAAATATGATTGGGATGAGTTCATGAAGATTCCTACTTGTAAATAAGGATAACACAATCCTAAAATGGTTTGATATATAAAATAAATATGTAATCATCTATCTTGGAGACTTGTATAGTTTTTTGTAATTGTAGGTATCTCACATGAATATCTTTTTGATCTCAAAGGATTCTATTATCCAAGGGACCCTTGATTCTACCCATAGTTAGAGTTAACATATATCTTTGATCTAATCTTTTTAGAATCCATTATATTTAATATATTTATAATATTTTTTTGTTTTAAGTAAATCTAATACTTTTATATTTATAACTTATTATGCTAATGTGAAACTGAATTGCTTAGCTTTAGTATTCCCTCTATAGCATATAAATATATATAGTGTTTTAATTTGGATCATATTAATCAATATGAATAGTTGGTTACATCAAATTTAATTTTTATTCGTAAATTAACCAAACTCTAAACAAACTCTTTCAGTCTTTATGATTAAGTAATTTTATAAATCCTAACAACTTAGTGTAATCAAGTTATTGGTAAGTCTCATTTCTCATAATTATGAGAATTGCTTAATAATACCATTATAACCTATTTGTATTTGATAAAAGGTATGCAAACTCATTTATTGATGAATCTCTTATATGTCTTAAAATTTTTGGTTTCCTATTATAGAGTTCGAGTATTTTAACTTACTGATCTAATCACTTGGTATTCATTAATTTTTCAATGTTTCAGTCAGCTAAGAAATTAGGATTTATTAACAAATGGATGGAGCCCGGAATTCGATAAGCATAATAATACATTAAGCATTTAAATAAAAACCTATATTCCCTATTTCTTCTGGTTCCTTTAAAAACAACTAAAATTCATAAATTAATTAAAGAATTATGGATTACATAGATGACCCAAAGGAGTACTTGGAATTCATGAGAAAGCACAAAAAAGTACTAGTGGTATCAGATAAATACGATACATTCACAATTCATGATATTTCATTGCATAAAAAGGGGCCAAGAGAAGATAAATATTACATCAAATATCCCAATATGAGAATCAATGTGAGAAGAGGAAACTCTTTAATTGAGATTGAAGATAAAATATCATTCTGCAGAAGAGGGATGGTGAAGTTTTATGACCTTGAAAAGAAATATTTAGAATAAGATAATCTAGGAGGATTTCACAAAAAAGTCAAAGATTACATATTTGATCCAGTGCTAGATAGTTATGCAAATAATAAATAAGTCAGTTTATATAGAATGTTCAAAGAAAATGGGGAACATTGTTAGTTTAGCTTTACTTAGAATAGATGGATAATCTCATCTAAGAATTATACCATATTAGTTAAGGATAGAGAGGATTTAAAGAATTTTGGTCAAGAAAGGAAACATATATGGCCCATAATTATTGGAAATTAGTGGTTTAATATAATTGAAAAACTAGAATAATCTTAACTTGCTTAATTGATTGAATTACTCTAAAATCATACTTTGATTGGAGAATATTGTGGTAATTAAGAATACTAACATATTACCAAATATGATAAAATAAAAATTGTATTCTATGCAATAGTTAATAATAATTCCCCTGATTATTGTTTGCCTGTTTAATAAACCATGGATCTAATATAACAATTAGGATTAGAATTTGTTAGAACAGAGATGATGCATAATGTTAGTAAGGAAGATCATAATCAAGTTTTAATGAAATGGCTAATCAATGTAGGATAAGCATCAATGGACAAAGAAGGTGAAGGATCTGTTGTTTATACTGTGAGTGATAAGGTTATAAACATTTTTAAAATCAAAACAACTGAATATCATATTTATAGAAGATTAAGAGAAATATCGAAATTATGGGCAGAATATTTATAAAAGAATCCCTAAGATTAATATTAATAATAGAAATATCTAAAAAGGTTCCATGATGAAATGTTGATTATGAGTACCATATTGCCTTATAAACCCTTATAATATTACCTTAATATTGGATAATTGTGCTTTCAGCAAATAAGAACTAACTTAATCCCATTTAATTAAATAAGATATAAGTTTGTGGATTTCCTATAGAATCTCTAGCAATAAGTTGATTAGACATAATATAAGGAAATAGAGGTGTCTAATAAACAATTTATAAGAATATTGTTGATAACAATGCCATGCATTCTAACTGATATTCAATTAGGAGAAATAAAATAACACTTATAATTGAGTAAAATAGATTAGAAATATGATCACAGATCCAAAGATCAAAAATAGGATCAAAGGGCTTTATCAATATTACACATTCTGCCAATGATGCCCTATAATATAACAGATGAATAAAAATTAAATGAAGTTCTCAAAGAAAACTAGGATGCTAATTTGTTATTTGTATTCTTAGGATTTAACAAAAACTAATTATAAAATTCAATCCTTAATCTAAAGAATTAGTAGTATCTTAAATCTAATCCATTGTCTTAACAAATAAGTGTCTAATTCACCATTTGCAAACCAAATGACTTAGAAAATAAAGTAAATAGATACTACTAATAATGTTTATAAAAACTAGAAGAATATTAATAAAAATTTCCAAACAGAACTTTTATCCTAGATTAATTGGACATCCCAAGACTTGAACTCATATTTAATCAATTTGAATAAAATATAGAAATTCCTGATAATAATGACTTTGATAAAGATAATTTAGATGATGATTTAGAGGTTGTAGTAGAGAAGAAAATTTAAATAGCTGTGATCTATCCTATAATGATTCCAGGATGTGGCAAGTCAACCCTGAATAACTATTTAAAGAAAAACTATAAAGATTATCCTTACTTTGATATTCATGCTGATGAAATCACATTAGAACATATAAATGAGAAATACAAAAATGGTGAAGATTTAACTTTAGCTTAAAAATTTTAAGGTGTGATAAAAGATATCAAATCCTTATTCCAATAAGGACTTTATAACAAAGTGGAGCAAATAATTTAGAGTGGTAATAAGAAGTCGATCCTCTTTATTGACAGAAATTGTGTTCCATTTACTCTATAATCAACGATAGAACATTTCAACGTTATTAAGGATTAGTTACAAATAAAATATGGCATTTATATTCTCAGACACGATATAGCATTATTGCCTCCAGAATAAATTCCAAATATATTAGAGTGCCCATTCAATGTGGATTTTGTCTTGACCATACTTAATAGATTAATAGAAAGACAAGATCATCTTCTTTTAGGGAATGATTTAATGTATAAGGTTAAAGTATGTTGTAAGAATGTGGCATTATTTCATTAGTTTAAGTATAAGCAGTCAGTATTTAATAAATATAATATTAAACATTTCTTTCATTTAGATTAATTTTAAGATAAAGCCTAGTTAAGCCCAAATGATAGGGATTAATTTAGAAAAATATTATTTTAGGTATCATATTTCAATCAAATTAGTGTATTGAAAATTCAATATAATCTTATGCTTTAGGGGAAGGGGACGAATACACTGAATTAATTAAGTTCTACTATTAGATTAAAGAAAGTTATGCTTTCTCACAAGCTGATTTAGAGAAAGAATGCAAGTAAAATCTATTAAGGTTCCAATAAATAATCTCATAAGTTATGTGATTATTTATATATTATAATTAATAATTAAATCCTATGTATATTTATATAATAATTCTCTAAACAATTCCAAATGTCACAGAATTTTCAAAAATCTAAAATTTATATCAAAACCTAAACTATCCCTTATTCTAGATTAAGCATGTATTCTATTCTCTAATTAATCACAAACTTATTCTATATAAAATGTAGTAATATTAATAATAAAACTTGATAAATCTGGTTAATAATTATTATTTCTCAATGTTAACAGATTATTTATGCCAAAACAAAACTCACAATCAATAATAAATTTAGGGAGTTTGTGTTAATCCTAATTGTAAACATGATAGAAAAGTCTGTCTAAGCTGCATACAAATGCACCATAATGATGATGATTTTCAACCTTCAGACATTAAAGATTCAAAATAATTATAAGCAATTTTAGATGAATTTATGAAGGGCTGTGACGATTAATTAAATAACATTTTACTATAATGTGATATTTAGCAATATATAGAAAGCATAAAACTAATAGAATTTGTAAAATTATGGAATTTTAAATACGATAAATTAATTAAAATTTAATAAAAGGCAAATGAATTTCATTAAAATTATTAGAAATAAATTAGTATTCAAGGGTATTTATAAGAAAACAGAAATTTAAACATCTTCACATATTTAACTAATATTAAAAAATAACTCACAGATATAGATGAATAAAAGGATTATTATTTGAAATAAATAGTCAACTAAAACACTTATGATCATTAACAATGTAATGTAAATTTTTATTTAAGTAATCAAACAAGCCCAAGATTCAATAAGTATATTTGAAAAAATGCAAGCAGAGGCATTTAAGTCTATTGAGCAAAGTCCTCTGCTCAAAGATCAGAGCACTTCAATAGCAATTAGTGAAAAGTTATTAGAAGAAGGTATTAAATTTTCTTAAATTAGGATTTCGATTATAATCTGACATATAATACCATCAATTTTAATAATTTAAATATCATCTTTTAAAAGACCTAAAACAAGAGAAGCGCTCTTATATAGAATGTATTAATAAAAATTAAATAGATTATGCATTAATAATGAAGCAAAAGCCAGATTAAAATGAACTAGAATAAGCAATAACTCCTATTAAGGGACTAGTTCAAAGATACTCAGAAATATCAGAATATCAATTTTTGTTAGGAAACATTCATTATTTATTAGGATATTATGAAAAAGCCTAGGATAATTACATCAAAGCTATCGAATAGAATAGTTTAAACTCAGAATATTATTTTAAGTTAGGATTAAATTATGAAAAGTTAAATAAATTTGAGACCGCTATTTAAATGTATGAAATTTGTCTATAAATTAATCCAAATCATTTCTAATCAACTTTTAACAATGGTAAGGTATTTAATTAAATAACAAAGCTATGCTGTTTCAATTAAATCAATAGTATTAGTAGTCGCTACAAATACTAAATAAAGCAATTTAGATTAAACCTAAATTTATTGATTCCTATATCATGAAAGGTAATTTAATCTTTTTTATTTCTTTAGGAGAAACTTTGATGAATCATTTTTATTAATATCATTCTGCTTTGAGAACATTTGATTAAGCTATTGAGATTGATTAAGAAAATTATCTAAATAATTATGATGCTTACAAAGGAAAAGGTAAATTTGGTATATTTTAAAGCTAATTTATTATGCAAGATGAACAATAACGTTCAGGCAATTAAAGTCTATGATTAGTTTTTAAGTCTCTATCCTGAACACTATGAGTGTCTCTTTGAGAAAGGTTTTATTAATAATATCATAGCATAATTATTATTAAATGAAAACAATGCGAACTATTAGCAAATTTTGCTCATGCTCGACAAATGTATTGAATTAAATCCAGATTATTATAAGACCTACTTGCTGTATGGTAAATAATTTAATAATGCAAAAAGGGAAAATTTTATTGAATAACCTTAATTAAGTTAAAGATGCTTAAGCATATTTTCAAAATTCATTAAACTTAAACCCAAAGGACGTAGAATCGAAGGAATTATTGAGTAAAATTATTATTATTGTTAGAAATATGTTAAAGAAAAATTACATTGATGAGCAAATATGAATTTAGAATTTTCCCCAAAAAATGAGATTTTTTATTAATCTGGGTATAGAAATTATTAAAATAATGTATGATTAATCATTATTTTTCATCATCGTTAGGCTAAATAGGCTTTTCATCTTATTCGATTTTGTCCTTTACTTGATCGTTCTAGATAATCTAAATTTCTACCGCATCCTCCCACTATTTGATTCCAGTCTCTTTGTTGTTTCCTTCAATCTAATCTAAAAGATGCCTAAGTTTTTAAATCTTTTTGGAATTGTTTTAGACTAATTTGATCTGGAAATAGCTAGATTCATTATGTTTTGTATTTTGTAAGACTATATTTGCTTATTCACTGTAATTAATGTGTTGTATGGTAACATTATAATGAATGTATTCATCTAACAGCATTTTCTCTATTTCATTCCTCACTTAAATCACATAAAATAGTTTCTAATCTAAAGTAAATAGCTATAGAATGTTGTATTTTGGAAAATCAGCTTTGAATACCTCCTCACCATTTGATATCAATTTAGGATCTTGTGATGGGATCATGTCCTGATGAATCATTATATTCAAATTACTTATCAAACTTAGTACCATAATAGAGTTTATATCTACTTTTGTTCTTTTTTCTAATTTTATTAGAAATTCATTCAATAATTACTATTCCTATTGATCTTATTTCAAACTTCTATATTCATTTATTTGATTCAAATACTATTCCTTAAGATGAGTCATATTTATTACTGGATCAGAATGATACAAAGTTAAATAACATTAAATTGATAACACAGACTAATTTGATGCAAAATCTAGCCATCTTTAATTAATAATGCATGGCATCCCATATTGATTATGAAATTCTCTTATTTCTTTCTCATACCATTTTGCTAATCTATCATTTTTTCTGACTTATTAAATTAGAGAAACATATGCATTCTAGAAATTATTATTTGACTGTTTAAGGTAATTATTATCATGCACTATCCCATAAATTCTCGTATAGTACGGATCATAGTGAAGCCTATATTTAAATATTAGTTGGAGTATCTAGCTTATGCTTGGATCATTAATAATCTCACTTTATTGGTTTGCTGGCTTTGAAAAAATTGATATATCTGATTGTAATGGGAAAGTCTGATTCTAGTTATTTTGCTATTTAGTTAATTAAGGACCTTTTAGACTATCCTATTAGGCATTTTGGTCATTTTGAGTTAATAAACCCAACTGCGCACTTTTTAGTTAAGCACTTTCACTAAAAAATTATGAATTCAAAGATGAGCTTTAGGAGACTTGAGTGCTTTAGCTCAAGTTAAATTATAAGTTATGAGTCGCTCCCTATCCGCCAGAAATTTTGGTACCTAGATTCCCAAACATACGTAAATTATTTATTAATAATTGAATATAATTAAATGGGAAACATTTAATATGCTTCTGAGTTTAAGGGTACTTAAAGAAATTCAAATTAAATTAACCCAAATAAGAGAGTATAAAAATTATTGGTTAAAATAAAAAAGTATTTCAAAATTTTAAAATTGGCTTGCGCTTGCTAGTTAAATGGTTTTTAATAATAATTAATTCTCGGAATGGTCAGATAACAAATTTCAATATAATTAAATAAAATTATTATGTTAGTTAGTTAATTTTAATATTTAGAACAACAAAACCACATTTATTATATTAATATTTAAATTAATGATTATGATCTCAATGAAATTTTTATTGTTCCTTCACCTTATTCACTAATAGTTTATGGCTATTGTGCCTTGTAATGATTCCTTGACAGATTTGGGATGGTTATTGATAGATGCAACCTCAACATAGTGTGATGATAATAGATAGGAAGACTATAGCACGAAATACAAATATACTGATTATCCAATTTTTGTCGGGGATGGAGTTACTAGATACAAAACTGCATCAAATCTAAATCTGAATTCTACTGCCTGCGGAATAACTTGTGATGGTTGTTGGAACGAAGAACCTGGAAAGTGTATATTTTGTTCTAAAACGACAAGAGGAGTAACAAAGACATTTCCTACAATGAATGATATACTTGTTAAAGCGGCGTTAGATTGTAGTTGTGCAAATAACATGGTTGAGTAAGTTCCCTAATAACCTTAATGTTAATGTAAGGCAACGAATTATTATCAAGCTAAAGGAGTTCTCAATACTGCAGCTCAAGAATGCTTCTGTATTTTCATTTAATAATATTAGAATGTCCTATCAATTATGCGAAGTGTAATTAAGTATATTTGGGTACAGAAATTGTGCCAACCTAGTGTGCCCAGGGAATAGGTAGGCAAACTCTTTAAACTTCATCAAATTGCTCATGCATGACAGGCTATAAGGAGTTTTGGCCTTAGCAAAAAGACTGCAAACCTATCTGTTCACCTCCATGTGCTACATGCGTTGGAGATTCTAGTACTCAATGTGCTACATGCTAAGATAGTTTAATGACAATAGATAATGCAACAACTTGTGTATGTCCATCTAATTATTACATGGATAGTACAAAACTAAGCAACGGTGATGTTGATAAAAACTTTTGTGTCTGTAAAATATTTATTAATTAATTTTTAAAGTATGCCATTATAGTTGTAACACATGTGCTGTATCAAGTACTAATTGTATTTCCTGTTCAATGGCAAATGGCAGAGTTATGAGTTCTGGTTCGTGTCCTTGTTAATAATTTTATTTTGAGACTTACAACTAACCTCAATGCACTCCATGTCATTGGACATGTGCCACTTGTTCAAGCACCACTAGTTGTTCTTCTTGTGTTGATAATTCTAATCGGGAGACAAATTATGCATTATATTAGGATTATTTTTGTAATTGTAAAGTCGGGTTTGCCGAAGATATTACATCAAGTGCATGTTTACGTAATGATTTTATAATTATTTATAAAAAGCCTGCCAAAGTACTTGTCTGACTTGTGTAACAACAACTGATACTTGCTCATCCTGCGATATTTTAAAAAATAGAGAACTAGTTAATTACAGATGTTTATGTTTTCCTCGTTATTATGAAGTTCCAGGAGATACTATGTGTGAATGTATTAATAATCATGATTATTTTTTTAGAATGTGCACCTACATGCCTATCATGTGATGGAGATAACGATTCGAGTTGTCTTTCATGTCTTCCATCTAGTTTTAGAATATTAAATAGCCAAAGAGAATGTTAGTGTAAAGAAGGGTATGGATATGATCATTCGATGTCAGAACAATGTTTATGTAATTATTTTATTTTTATATTTAGAATGTGTTGGTCTTTGCAAATAATGTGATTATTATGATAATTGTATTTTATGTCCAGATGGAATCAACAGAATTCTTGACTCTGATAATATATGTTCTTGCGATAATGGTTTTTATGAAGAATAGAGCACTTTGATTTGCAAGCCCTGCCATTATAGTTGTTTGACATGTGATCAAAATGGCCAATATAATTGTTTGACATGCAATGCAGAAATGGGTAGAGTCCTAAAAGAAAATGATAAAAGTTGTGATTGTTAACCTGGCTATTTCGAATTTTATCGAAAATGCATTCGTATAATTTTAAACTAATTTAAAAGCTTGTTATTATACTTGTCAAACATGTGTGAGTTAGTTTAAGGATGGATGCACTTCTTGTCCAAGTAGTAGGATCTTATCAGACTAATCACTGCAACACTCAGAATGCGTTTGTAAATCTGTCTCATAAATCGATGACGGCAAAAGTTTAGAATGCACGGGTATGATAATATATAAAAAATAGATTGTCACTACTCATGTCTAACTTGTGCAGGACCTGAAATGAATAATTGCTTGAGTTGTTATGACAATTCAAATGATTCATTAGCAATAAGTAGATTACTTAAATATGGAATATGCAGTTGCCCTAACAATTGGTATGATGACTAAATCAACGAAAAATGCTTAAAATGTCACATCAGTTGTGAAACATGTTTTTTTTCAGATTAATATTCATGTATAACTTGTTCTGATGCTGATCATCGAATACAGTTGAGTAACAGTTGCTTTTGCCAAGACGGATATTTCGAAAATTTAACTACATTGATATGCGAGGCATGTGAATATAAATGTGCAACATGCTAGTTAGATAAAACAAATTGTTTGACATGTTAGCAAGGATCTCTGAGAACATTAGTATAATAGACCGAAAATATCGATTATAAGACATGTTAATGTCCTGCAACTGCCCCAAATGATGTTGTTGGTAACCCTGTTTGCTAAAGTAATTAATTTATCCAATTTTAGCATGCCATTTCAGTTGTTAAAATTGTACAGATAAAGGATAAAATCAATGCACTCTCTGTGATTCTACTGCTAATAGGGTTATTCAGACTGATGCTGATGGTTCATAATGTGTCTGTGCCTTATAATACTACGAAATTCAAACCCCAGAGTGTGCACGTATTTTAATAATATTTTAAATAGAATGCTCCAGCTATTGCCTTGGTTGTGTAGATACTGCAACCAATTGTACTTCGTGTAATCCATAACAATTTAGAACTTTAGAGGGTAATAAGTGTTTATGTGCATCAAGATTTGGATCTTAATAACTTAGTTATTATGACAATCTGTAAGATCCAGAATGCATAGGTAGAATTATAATCATATCATAGCATGTCACTATTCTTGCTATACCTGTAATGGGCCTTAGTATAATTAATGTTTAACTTGCAGTGATTTAGATTTTAGAGCATAATAAGGAAGTGAATGCGTCTGCAAACCCAAATATATTGATAATGGAGAAGGAGTCTGCATGATTTGTAATTAGACATGTGAAACATGTGCTGGCTAGAAGAATCTTTGTACTTCATGTCCTTTGGGTAGTTTAAGGACTCTAAATGTCCAATCTTAAAGTTGTGATTGTCCTTTAGGATATTTTGATTCGGGTGCATAAATTTGTGAATGTATTTATTTAAAATAATATTTAGAATGCGATGTAACTTGTGCCTCATGTACTAATTAATCAACTACTTGTTTATCATGTGTTTCAGGGTCCAACAGAACATTAAATTAGCTATCTGATACATGTGACTGCTTATCAGGATACTATGATTTGGGGACTGGGGTTTGTGCTATTTGCCATTACACTTGCTTATAATGTTCTGGTCCTTCTTCATCCGAATGCATATCCTGTCCAGATTTCACAGCAACAAAAAGAGGATTGATTGGACAATCATGCCTTTGCCCTGATTCATACTTTGATGACTAAAAAAATCAACTGTGTTAGCCATGTTCATCAACTTGTCAAAATTGCCAGTTTAATTAAAATTCATGCACTCTATGTGTTGTGGGATAAAATAGAATTCTATCAGGGTAATAATGCGTATGTCAATCATCATTCTATGAATCTGGAAGTCCTGCTTGTTCAAAATGTTCAAATCTATGTTAGGAATGTTAAATAAATTCTACAACTTGCACTTAATGTGACTCATCTCTGAATAGAACTTTAGATCAAGCCAAATGTAATTGTAATTTTGGATATTTCGATGATGGCACACTAATGTGCAAATGTATATCATATATATAAACTAGAATGCCATTATTCGTGTCAGACTTGTGCTATTTCTGAATAAAATTGCACATCATGTGATAGTTAGAATTTCAGAGAATTAATTTCTAATAAATGCGCGTGTTTGAATGGAACAACAGATTAGGGAATTGCATTATGCTAAAGCTGTGATACAAGGTGTTTAACATGTACAAATATAACCACCTAATGCCTATCTTGTAATACCACCCTATTTAGAGTCCAAAGTGGATATAATTGTAATTGCAAAGATGGTTATTATGAAAATAATATAAAATAATGTGTCCTCTGCAATGTCAATTGCTTAACCTGCTAAACTACAAGCACTACTTGCCTGAGCTGCAATCTATCACTAAATAAAACATTGGATTCAAATTAGAAATGCATATGCAAAAATGGATATTATGCTGATTCAAATGATATTTGCTAGCAGTGTTCAAGCAAATGTCAAACATGTACATAAAATGCAACAAAATGCACGAATTGTTTTACTGATAGAATACTTTCAAACAATATATGCAACTGCTTTCCAGGGTATTATGACTCTGCGAGTGGATGCTAAAGATGTTCATATTAGTGTTCCACCTGCTAAAATACTGCAACATAATGTTAATCGTGTGATCCAATATCTTAGAGAACACTATCATCTATCCACTGCCTTTGTAATCCTGGTTATTTTGATATTGGAGCATTTATTTGTGTTTAATGCTCACAAACATGCCTAACATGCATATCATCAAATAACAATTGCTAATCTTGTGACAATTCTTTAAATAGAATATTGAATGGGTCTTCATGTGATTGTATGCCTGGATACTATTCGCCTAATTAGGATAAATAGTGTTTATGTAATTTTTAAATATAATTTAGAATGTAACTTCGCCTGTAAAACATGTATAGATTCTGCAACGAAGTGCACTTCCTGTGATATATCAACAAGCTTTAGAATTGATTAAAGCAATACATTCAATAAATGTCCTTGCATCAATGGATTTTATGATGACGGAACACTCACTTGCAAAAGTATTTATAATTTAAATACTTTAAGAATGCGCCTACAAATGTATTAACTGTGTTGGCTCTTAAGATAATTGTACACTATGTTATGCTAATCCAGGGTATTTTAGAGAAAACATTTCACCACTTTGCAATTGTCAGGCTGGGTATTATGATGATGGCATCTAAATAATCTGCCAGAGTATTAAAATATTAATATTTTATAGAGTGTGACCCTAAATGTTAAACCTGCATCACTTCTAGTACTAATTGTTTAGTTTGTGAATCTCAACCAACTAGACTCACAATTCCACAATGCAATTGTAAACCTGGTTATTATGAGGATATCTAAAAGAAATGTTAGCTTTGTTCTTCTAACTGCCTAACATGTCAAAATAACTCAAGCAACTGTTTAACATGCTAGCCTGATAGGATAACAAAGGAATGTGTTTGTTAAGATGGTTATTACGAAGCAAATCTACCACTTTGTTAGGCATGCAGTTACAAATGTTCCACATGTGCTTAAGATCCATTAAATTGTTTAACTTGTGCATCAGACAGAGAAAATTCACCTAATTGCCTATGCAAACATCACTATTATGATGATCTAATTAATCCATTATGCCAAGAATGCGATTAATATTGTGGGAAATGCGATTTAAATGGCTGTATAGATTGTGCTGGTAATAGAATTCAAAGTGGGAAAACTTGTAATTGCCCAGTTAATTCAATATCATACACATACACACCATATTGCTCAAGTAATATAAATTATAATAAATAGATTGTGATGTTGCAGTAATAAATGGACTATTTTCTGATGATTTAAGTTAAGTTATTTACACATTTGAATATGAGCTTTAATTTAATTTTCCTCTTCAAGTAGATATATAAGCCTATTGTTCTTATGTAGTAATTGATGAGAGTTTAAAATTGCTAGGAGAAGCTCCTCAATGCCAAATTTAAGAAAAATAATTGATTATTAGTTTAGGTAGCGGTTCATCAGTGAAGGTGGGAGATGTTATTTAGTTTAATTCAACTATTTTAAAACACATAGATTGCACTGGTCCCTTATAATTTATTCTAAATACTGAACTTTAACCCCCAGTTAATTTAATTAAACCATCAATTAAAATTAATTATCCTTAGGTCCCAGTTTCGCCTTGTGCACCTATAGATGTGAGAATTGAATAATAATTTGTAAATGGAGAGAGGAATCTTTAACTAACTTGGTCATCATCATTATTAATTTCTTCAATTGATTAAGCTAATTAATTATAATTTTAAACTTTAACCATAGAATAAGGATAGGTACCTTAAAATTCAGAAATTGATATTACTATCAAGTTCACCAACTTTTTGGCTCAATCTGATCAAATAACAATAAAATTTTAAACATTAAGTGCAAGTGTACCTTAGTTTTCATTTAGAACTATCAAAAACACTTTTGTTTCTTGGGTTCCTATAAAAATCTTGGTATATTATGCAAATACCATTTGTACAGGAGGTCAAATGACTACCCTATATAACCCTGTTTAAGTTAAATTTGAAGAAATAGTTTAAAATCGTTAACCAACTTCATCTAATGCTGTAAAATTCTAATAATCATTATTTACCTCTAGCGATTCTGAGGGAATGATCTCAACTATCATTCCTTCACGAACATTATCAGTGAACTCGAATTATTCTATATTATCAACTTTCATTGACCTGACAACAAATTAAGTGGCAACAGCATAATTAGATTTAAGTATTTCAAGATCACCATTAATGGTTGAAATTGTTGGAGGGTCTAGAATTTAAAATTATCTTAAAGCCTTCAAAATTGAGATTTAGTCTAAGGATCCTGATATTTAAACTGAATGGAATTAGGATCCATAAATAACACTACTGGTAGAATGCATAGATTTATAACATAATAATAAACCATGCGCTGATCAATCCAACAAAACTGTTCCTTTAAATAAGACATCTAATATTCAATATATTGCATAGAGATTATTCACACCATTTACAGTGTTATTGTTTAGAGTAAATTGCTCAAAATTAAACTAACCCACAGTCTCTGCATCAGCAGCAATAATTATGTTAGATGCTGAATTGCCTTCAATTAATATTTCATATCCTGCAGGGTATAATATCAGAGATGTTAATATCAATGAAAAATTATCCTTCTAAATAATATTGGATAAAGATCAATAGATTAAAGATATGGATTTCAGCTTTGCTCTTGTTTATAACTATGAAATAGTTCATGTAAAAAGAATTCCAACCTAAAACTTAACATTCGCAATATGGGAAGGATTTTAAAAATTCAGTTTTATAAATTAAATATCTATAAGATTTTAAGCCCATGATTTACGATATTTAATGCCATAAATAGGATCCGTTACATTAACAGTTAACATGCCACCAGTAAATTCGATCATAAGTGTGATCCCTTAAAATGGATAAGCATTATTTACTTAATATAATTTTAGAGTAACAAATGCAAAAGACACAGACTCTCCAATTTAATATAGATTTGCATATTATTAATCTTAATCACTTTATTAAGAAGACATATTAACTGGAGATCAGGATAGCTTAATCATATTGCAGGATTTTACAACATAACAAGTCTATAAAACCATTTTAGAATCAGGAAATCTCACATTATTAATTTCAGTTTCTGATTCACTAGGGTCTACAGTAAATTATACTTAGTAGATAAAATCACAATCATTTTATGATCAGTGGTAACTTTTAAAAGAGGATAATATAACAACCAATTCGTCATTGTGCAAGCAGTAAGTTAAAGATTTGCAGTTTTCAATGACGGATCCTTAATAACTTATGATAACTGCTCTGGAATTAATAAAATTATTGAATCAAAACATTTAAAAGGATTGTTTAGAACCAATTTATTCAATGATAAAGAAAATATAATCACAATTATTTGAAATGATGCTGTAGTAAGCAAATTCTATTACGTAAGCAAGAATATCAAATGTATTGGCATAAATTTACTAATTACCTTAAGTAAAGTAAACTAGACGTTTATAACAGGATGAATAAATGTGCTATAATTCATCAAATAATCAAATATAATTCAAGCAATTAACAAAAATTTCATCAAATGTGACTGATAGTGATGAAATAGTAAAAAATATATCATAGATTAACATATAAATTCAAAAAGCAATAGCCATTAATAGAAACTTATCATAAGATTAGGCATAAATATAGGATATCGGTGATGATTATACTGCCAGAAGGTATTAAAATATTTAAAAAATAGTTTAATTTAAAACTAAGAATTAAGAAAGAGTTTATTGAGGATCTTGGGTGGTCTCTATAATGAAGTTTATGAATAAAAATTAACAATTAGTGATTTAGTTAACTAATTAATGAATAGTTTTTAGCAAAATTTAGCTTTAGACAACTCGGTAATCAAGGTGTAGACTAATGGTTTTGGCTTATAAATCTCAAAGTATTTTATAAATTTAATTGATTAGAATAGGATAAAAAAGTTATCAAAAGTTTTTAATTCAAGAACCATTTAATCCAGAGTATATGGATTTATCTAATTTCACAATCAATAGGTACATTCAGTTGGTAAAGTATAAATCAAACAAATATTTTTAAACCAATCAGTTTTAATAGACATTTAAGGTAAATATCAATATTCTATTTAGAATAATACTTTGGTCCTTAATAAAAAAGAGACTAGTAAATACAAGTATCAAAAATCTATAATACCATTCTTTGAATCTTATATGTTTGATCCCCAAATATATGTGGACAATAAAGAAATGGTTAATCTGGTAAAGTATATACATCAAGGAAAATTAGCTTTTAACATGGGTACATAACTCTAAATTTGTAATGATTCTTCAAATTATGATTCTGTAAATTCGTATAATTTCATTTGCTCCAGCTTTATTAAAGAATAATGGTAATAGGAAGCATGCTAAATAGAAACCTTTAAAGATAAAAAAGGCTTAATAAATTTTCGATGCCTTTGTAAAAACATGGATCCATTAACATTAATGATTATGAATGTTAGCAATCTAACTAAATAATAAACTAATGAGACTAAATAGACGCCTGTAAATCCAAAAGAATTTATAAATATTTCTATTGATGAAAATGTCTCTCTGTATATGATCATATTCTGTATTGCGAGCATTATTATAATGAAAATAATTATGAAAATTAGAAAATAGGAGATAGAAATGGGAGATTTAAGGATAAGATTCAAGCATCAAAGACAAGGGAGTGAAATTTTAGAAATTACAAAAACACCTAAAATGTCCATGCCGGTTTTTAAGCAAAATTTTAAATACTTGCATGAAATCAGTCGGATATTATACATTAATTACATGTTGCTAGGTTTTTCAGCAAGAATAATTCTTGCATCCACTAGCATTAATATACTTATCACTTCAATTCATATCTTTAATGTTGTGCTTAAACATACAATATTATCTGTAGGCATTTCTCTTATGATTACTATGTTTTTCTAAGTTATTGTCAAAGTATTGGAGGGATTTTTAACTGGCCCAACTGTATTAAAAATAATAGGCTTTGTTGTAACGATTTTATTAAATCTTGGAATTATTTCTTTAAATATTCTGATCAATAGGTATTTTATTAATTAAATAAAGTTCTTAATATAATCCATTTGTTTACGTAATTTAAACAATTGTTGGATTGGCACTTTTATACGGGCCGTTAGAAATAATGATTTAATATGTTAGACTAACTCTAGCATTCACAATTTTTGCATAACTCAAACTAGATCCATTGAATCCTGTCATTAATTTGATTTACTATTTCCTTTAAGATGAAATAATAATTAGCATAGTTTAGGGAGAATAAATATATTGACATACTAATATATATATAAATTAAAAAAAATTATTTCTCAAAATCATATTTTAAGGATTCTTATTAATGTTCCTAATCGAATGCAATCAAAAAAATGAGAAAAAATAATTTAAATATAATCTATGATTAAGAGTAAATAGATTAGACCAGACATTTCTTTATAATCTTACATTAAAATATAATCTTTTATTAAGAACATATAATTATATTATAATCAATACAGATCTAGCTTAATTAAATTAAGCTGTTCTAAATATATAATATATCATACTTTTTCCTTTTACGATGATACCTTCCATATTGGGTAATTACACTGTTGAATATATTCCTATTAATCATATGTAAAATATACTAAATTCAATTATGTTATGTTGAATAGATCTTATTTACTCTCCATTTAGTAGGAATATTTTAACATGTTATCTAGAGACTATCACAACATATTTAAAATCGATGACTACAGAAAAGTTTAATATCCCACTTTCATCATTAATCTTTCTTAAATAATTAAGAGATAATTTTTATTTATCGAATTCCCATATTTTAAGATTCTTCAAGATATCTAAACTTAAAAGTTTATTATATTTAGGTATCATCTATATTTAACAGATTTTCTCATCATGAGCATTTAATTTTTCCAAAATTAATTTACCACTTGTTCCATTCCATATTTTAATTGACTTATCGTCTGAACAGCTAGCCAACCAATTTCCCAATCTATCATAATCTAATCCATCTATTCGTTCGTTATGAGCATATATTCGAAACAATTATTCATTTGTTTCTATATTAGTTTTTATTATTTGCTTATCAGCAGAACATGTTATTACAACATTATTATTCAAACATATTATATTCAGAATACCTTGTTAATGGATTTAATGAGAGTATTTCAGCTCAAGATTAAGTATAGTAAACTGTAATAATTTCCCTCCTCCAATCCCCACATAAATTAGAGATGAATCATCCGTAAATTTAATTATGTTGATACCTTTCTCTAATTATTCCTATTTAATTAGGAGACAAGTTTCATAACTCCATAATTTCAAGATCATTTCAGTCCCTCCAGAGGCTATATATTTGAGATCATTTGAAATTTACGCTGAGTTGATTTCATTTTATTGAATGTAGTCAACATCTATGATTCTATATTTTGCAGATTTGATAATTTATTTTTGCAATTCATTATTAATTAAGGCATCAGCCCACTTTTGCATATTATTAGATGTTTCACTTATTTTCATAGTACTCTACTTTATCTAATACTAGTTTTGTTTGTTAAACTGATATTTTTCGATACTTAGTAATTTTTCGATCATTTCATCATTCAACTTGTAAAAGTTTTAGTCATTTGACCAGGTAAGAAGCTCATTCAATTATTGCTCATCTGAAAGAATGGCACTCTCATCGAATTTTTTAATTATATTTGTGATTAATTTTAGCTATTGTTAAATCTCCAATATCAATAACTTGAAATTAGACATAAAGCATTAGCAGTCCTTTTTCTCTTCAAATTAGGTCATTTTCAATTAATAAATGTCTTCCTATATTTTTTCATACAGTTTCTTTTATGTCAATAAGTGCTTATTGTTCTGCTCTTGATGTCTGTGAATATCATCACTCACACACTCTGAACACAATAGTCTAGGCAACTAACAGATAGGATGAATACAAATATAAATAATTTAGAAGCCATCATGCCCTTTCTGCTAACATTTCCTAATAATTTAGTCCATCCCTAATATGAATATGATTTTTTCTAAAATTAATTATATGGATATTTATTTTGATTACTTAAAATATTGGATAGGCAAATTCTCAATTCTGAAATAAGACTTTCATAATTAGGAGTGAAATAATATTGTCTACCATTATATACTTAAAGATTAATTAATGATAATCATTTACACCATAGGCTTAGAATTCTTTGTAGATTTAAAAATCACTGAGGATTTAAGAATAAAATCTAGAAAATAAAAAGAATTAATAATAAGATTTATGAAAAGTAAAGTTAGAATAAATTATCATATTATTATTGAATAATAATCAACAAACTATCCTCTCTTTTTCAATATTATATATTTTTTTTTTTCTGTATTTATTTTACATTAATTATTATTTTATTAGAGGTATTTTTAAACCCACCTTGTCCTCCTGCATATTTTTAAAGTTTGCAATCTGTTATCTAATTATTATTTTCCAAAATTTTATATTCATCTAATTTGTTGATTAAAAAATACTAGTGGCCTAAAATCCATTAAATATTCCAAGTTTTATTATATTTATAGGTTGCTAATCTTCCTCACAAGGCTTATTGCTTTGCCGTAACTAAAAATATAGAGATTAAATAATCTAAAATCTCTTATCACAAAGTACTATCCTGTTTCAGCCATTTTAACTTCACATTCAAAGAGGGGCCATTATATGACTAATTAATTGATAACTTTTTTTTCAGATACCCCCCATACTAATAATAAGTTGGTCCTATTTTAACCTGACGGTATCAAAATAATGTTATTTATTTCAGAATACTCATAAGTATTATCACAACTACTTTCTACACCACAATTGGTGAAATTTTTAGAAATGAAATCATATAGTTGAACAGTCCTATTTAAACCTCTTTCTGCATGATAGCTTTCCCTATCTTCACTCCAATTTGTGATTATATATTCTGTTTACTTTTTCAATATTATTTAGCTATCATTAGTAAAAGTAATTTAATCTATAAAATTCCTATTTAAGCACTTGGAAACTAATTTCTTTCTATTAAAGTAAATTCTCAAATATCTGTCACCAAATGCTGCTTAAAGACATCCATTCAAAACTACAGATTAAATTTAATCACCTCTCTAGGACACAATCTTTTGTTGTATTTTTTTATTTCTCCAAAATTTAACATAATCTCTCCTCTTCCAATATGTTGCAAAGTAACCTAACTTTTAGCACATTGTTATATCTTCATAACAATGTTGGTCAATTTCATATGGAGAAGAACAAAGCTTGAATGCTTTAGAATTTAATTTCCCATCAAGGCTTACAAAATTCATTTTCAATTATTAATTAAATCTTGATGAATAAACCACATTTTATGCTATAAAATAATTCAAAAGGTAACATAAAGATTCTTTTAAAAGTAATTTTTCTTTATATCCTAGTGAAACACAGTAGTCTCACTTTACCATTTATTAGAGCATATAAATATATGTCTATTCATAACCAAAATTTTACAGATAATTTTAAATGGACATTTTAGATTAAAGTCCTAGTTCGAGAATTATATTTTGTAATATAATTAGATATTTATCTAATCAACTCACAATAAAAACCCTAATTTTAAAAGACATAAATCAAGATAATCAATTATTAATTCGATGATTAATTTTCATTATAAATCATATGACTCTCATGAATTCACTTGTTATATGGTTTGAATTTTTTGTCCTAATAATGATCTTTTATTTAACAACCACAAGATATTTAAATTATCTAAATAGTTAATTTAATTACCTATTTATTTTCTGTATTTAAAAGTTTATGCAATCTTATTTAATAAAATTTAAGTTCTAAAAGACAGGATAGATGTCCTCCATTAATTGTACCATACATTCATATTATATGATATTGTCAATTCCAATAGACTTAACTAGTTAAATCTCTTTATCATCTTGTGTAATTTAGTAAATTGAAATAATTAGTTATGAGTCACAAGCCTTTTAAATAAGTTTAAAGATTTATCTGTTATTAATTTTGATAAGTTTATTAGTGTAAAAAGGGATATAAAATTATTTAGTAATTAAAGAATTTTATTCCATGAACCAGCATTTAATCGCCTTTTAATCTTGAGAGACCAATATTCTTTACCTTTAGCAGTAATCAAAACAGTTTTAAAAATACGAATTATCGATTAAATAATTTTACAAATATTATTTGGTAAATATATTATATTTCTTTATTTAGTTTGGAATAGCAATTAATATAAACTCATTATCAACAACTTTTATTTATCGAATGAAATATAAACTATCATTTTTGATTGACCATATTTATTTTATCTTACCATTATTTATACTTAAGAATTTGACTTATACTCTTCTATTATAAATATAAAATTAATTTTTATTCTTTGCATATAAGATATCATGTATCTCAAAAGTCCTGCGATATGCTTTGAATGTAAACTCCTTTTTATAATTTTTCAATCTCCATTACATAATGTTTTATTTCTCTTCGATTACAATTAACCTTGTGGAATCATCTGATATAACAAACTTATCAACAGTATTTGAATTTGAGAATACTCTACATTCTGATATGCAATCTTAGCTATCAATTTAGCCTTCACCTTTTATTGTTAAATATAGTTGCGATTGGCATAAATTTTATTCATAATTTTAATTCATTTATTAATATGGTCAATTCAAGAAAGGGATTTTAAAATAACAATTAATACAACTAATTATAAATAATTATGTTTCTTTTGTATAAACTAATTTTCAGTTTGAAATATTTATATTACTAATATACATAAAGCTTCTTGTAACGATTTTACATAAGTTTAAAAGAAAAAAATAAAATGAATCCTTATTTTAGAATTATGATAAAGTGAAATTTTTTTATTTATAAGAGTACTCTTAAGATTGTAACATTTCAGATTATTAGAAATAGCGGTTAATAACTTCTGCGGTTTTATAAATATGAATAATTATAGGTTGGATTAATCAATATGAATATTTACTTTGAGCTTAAAAGTTTTTTACTCCATCATCTTATGATATATAACAATCAATTATTTATATCTTATGAATCTCTAGAATATAAAATTTAAAATCTTAGCGAATTAACTAATAGGTAAAAGCCAATATCCATTCCATAAACTAATATGCTTATAGATATGAGATCTTTCCATGGGACATTCCAAATGGTTATAGAGAAAGTATAACAAAGATGGACTAACTAAATTGTTCTTAAATTTTTCTTGATTTTTTTTAGCATTCCTATTAGATTAGGTTATTATTTCATTATTTTTATCAACAAAATCATATTTCAGATTTTTTTATTATAGAATTAAAATTTAGAAAAAATACGAAAGATATTAAAAGAGAGTTTGAATATATTTGATTTAAAGTTTAAATTAAGATATCCTTCTTAACATATAGAATGAGCATCAATAATATATGTATCTACTACGGAATATTAGTTGATACTTGTGAACTAATATTTCATTATAGAATAAGTCGATTGTTGATATTTTATTTATTAAATAATTATATTATTATAAATGTAAATATTTTTAAAGGTTAATACTACAATGATTTGAAACTAAATTATGACATTTTTTTACCCTTTTACTTTTATAATTTATTGAGATTTTCTTCTTTTTCATAACTATATTTTAACCAAAAACCCAAATACCTAGCCAAATGTTTCTATTTTAACAAACACTTAGTACAATTTCTCAGACTTCATTTTAGCCACGAATCATTTTTAAGTTTTTCTAATTATTATTCCACTATCAATTAAATTAATTATTTTAAATTCTAATAGATTATTAATAATAATTATTGCAAACCGCATCATTTTATAATGGGATAAGTATGTTCTGAAGATTAATATGATGGTGAAGGGAACTAAAAAACAATCATCCCTAAAGTTGATGTATTTATTGTAGGGGAATAATTACCTACAGTTGTCTAAAACCGTTCAACATTCGATGATGACGATTTTATTGTAAAGAATTTATTAAATATAATAGATTATCAATAATCCAAGAGACTCAACAAGTTACTAAAGACAATCTATTGGCCAACCATATTCAATATAACCTTATAACTTAACAGAGAATGTTCACATCAAAGTATAAGCGTAGGTAAGGTATGATTTTAACACTTAGGCTATTTTAAATCCATAAGATTTGAAACTTTTGGTGTCAGTTATAACAAATGAGAAATAAATTGTTGATCCTAATGGAAGAGAAAGACATGGAATAGATCTTGTTTGTTTGATTGATCATGGTGATAGTATGATAAGTGGGAAACTGAATTAAGTTTAGAGAGCTTTAACAAATATGTTAGAGTTTCTTGCTCCATAAGATAGACTCTGTCTTATCATGTTTGATAGCAAATCTGAAAGAATGACTCGATTAATGAAATGTACTTCTGATAACTTAACAAAATTCAAGATTGCAATAGCTGCTCTAAAAGTTGGAAGTGGAACTGATGTTGCAAATGGGATGAATGTGGCTTTATCAGTTCTTAAGCATAGAAGATACAAAAATCCAATTTCAGCTATATTTTTGCTATCTGCTGCAAAGGATGAAGGAGCAGATTAAAAAGTAAGCACATATTTGAACTAATATGACATAAAAAATCCCTTTACAATAATAACATTTGGAATTGGAAAAGATGTATGTCCTAAAATTATGTCAGAAGTAGCTTATCTTAAATCAGGATAATTTTATTTTTTACCGAATTCAGATATGATTGATATTTGTTTAATGGAAGCCCTTGGAGGCTTAACCTCTGTTATTGCAAAAAATGTCAGGCTTACTGTAAGGCCAAATAATTAAATCAAGAAATCTTATGGTGACAAATGGAAGTATCATTAATGGAAAAATTATTCCAGATTATACTAGCCTCATTTGTTTTCAGGAGTACATAAGGATTTTGTGTTTGATATACAACTTAGTTCCATAGAACCTACTTAAATTGTTGTTGAGCTAGAGTTGGATCCTATTGAATAGGGGTAAACAATTCTAATAACGGAAAAAGTAGAAATTTCACAATTTAACGAAAATAGCTAGTAGAACCACGAAGTTTTTGCAAATTTTTATAGGGTAAAAGCAGCTGAGGCGTTTAATTCAGCATTAATATTGGCACAAGAAGGGAATTATAAGCAAGGTTAGTAAGTTTTATAAGGAATACAATAATAAATATAAGATCAAGATATCAGTGACCCCTAGTTAGCAATAGTTACAGCAGACCTATAAATGGCATAATAATATTGCCATCCACCGTAATTCGAATCAGAAGGGAAACACTACATGACTTAGCTCCATATTGTTCATATGTATCAGAAGCCTAGAGGTGTTCAAATAAATGCATATTAAAATGGATAGTAAGTTCAACTAGATTGTTCCTATTAGAATAATATTTAAAGACAATATAAATAAATTATAGCCCAGCAGGATAGGGAAGTTAAAAGTTAAAATTAAACATAGTTAGTCCGATAATAATAATAATGAATCAGATATTTACTCCCTAAAGCATTAGGAGGGCTCTATAAATCACTCCAGATGCATTTTGAGATATATAATATTTAATTTTTGATTAATAATAGCAATTTATATCTAAAAATATTATTATTTAGTTTAGTTTGTAGTTTCTAAGGCTTTAGCAATAATCTAATAAGTATTATTAAATAAATCATTTTATAATTATTATTTTAGTAAATTAAACCATTATTTATAATGGGATAAGTATGTTCAAGTGATGATTTCAACGGTTAAGGTAATTCAAGAACAATCAGTCCTCAAGATGAGGTGTTTATTGAAGGGCAGTTACCTATAGTAAATTAAAATCATTCAACATTTAATGATGATGATGTTATTGTAAAATATTAATACAACCCTAATAGGTTGTAAATAATCCATCAGGCTCTAATAATTACTCAAGATAATCGATCGGTCAACCATATTCAATCTAACCCTATAATTTAAAGGAAAATGTTCAAATCAAAGTATAAGCATAAGTAAATATTAATTTAGATCTTTAGGGTATGTAAAACCCTTAAAATTTAACACTTTTGGTTTCTGTTGTAACGAAAGAATTACAAATTGTTGACACTAAGGGATCATCAAGAGAAAGAAATGGAATAGACCTTATATGTTTAATTGATCATAGTGGAAGCATGATGGGTGAAAAAATGTTTTTAGTTCAGAGAACTTTAACTAATATGTTAGAGTTTCTTGCTCCATAAGATAGATTGTGCCTTATCATGTTTGATTGCAAATGTTATAGAATGACAAGACTAATGAAATGTACCTCTAATAACTTACCTAAATTCAAGATTGCTATACATGCTCTCCAAGCGAGGGGAGGAACTGATATTGGTAATGGAATGAAGATGGCTTTATCAGTTCTTAAACACAGAAGGTATAAGAATCCAGTTTCGGCTATATTTTTGTTATCTGACGGAGAGGATGAAGGAGCTGAATAAAGAGTAAGAGCTGATTTAAATCAATATAATATAAGAGATCCATTTACAATAAAAACATTTGGATTTGGGAGGGATGTATGTCCTAAAATTATGTCAGAAATAGCCCATCTCAAAGAAGGATAATTTTATTTTTTGCCAAATTTAAATATGATCGATATTTGTTTTATGGAAGCACTTGGAGGTTTAATTTCCGTCATAGCCAATAATATCCAGCTTACGGTTAAACCTACATCATCAAGAATAGAGCTTAAGAAAGCTTATGGTGACAAATGGCAATATGATCAATGGAATCATTTCTATACATTATATTAGCCTCATTTGTTGTCAGGCGTGCATAAAGACTTTGTATTTGATGTTCAATTAAATGGCACTGGCCCTACTTAAATTAATGTAATTCTAGAACTTGACCCTATAGAACAAGGATAGAGAATCTTAATTACAGAGACAGTAGAAATCTAATAATTTATCGAAAATAGTTAGTAGAACCAAGAAGTTATTGCAAATCTCTATAGAGTTAAAGGAGCTGAGGCTTTTAATTAAGCACTTACTTTAGCTTAATAAGGAAATTATCAACAAAGTTAGCAAGTTTTATAAGGAATGCAATAATAGATACAAGTTTAACATATTAATGATCCTTAGTTAGCTATGGTTACAGCAGACCTGTAACTGGCATAATAATATTGTTATCCATCATAATTCGAAGCAGAAGGAAGACACCATATGACTTAATTACATATCGTTCATATGTATTAAAAATCTAGAGGTGTTTAAATAAATGCTTATTAAAATGGATAGTAAGTTCAACTAGATTGTTCCTATTAGAATAATATTTAAAGACAATATAAATAAGAAGTCATTATGATGTAAAAGCCAGTTGTATAAAATCAATATTATTAAAATTAATAATTTCCAGCACAATTTGAATCATAGAATTAAATATAGAATATTAATGGAGTATAAGGAGAAAATTAGGCTCCTTTTGCTTATTGATAATTAAATTATTTTTTTATGTATTTTTTTATTCGATATTGAATTAAATGTTTTTTATGATGAGAGCAAGATTTCAATTCCTTTACAAATAAATAGAATAAAGATTCACTAATCTAATTTATCTAAATAATTCATTATTATGATTATATGCATCACATTTTGAATGTTCTTATATATTTTGGCTTCTCTTTCATGAATAGTATTGGATTATTTCCAGCGCCCTTTACTAAATCTAATGTCATTCCTATTTTGGGTAATTATTTCTCAATATAATATATCACAAATTCATAATGTTATTGGTTGAATTATGCATATGACTCTATTACTTGATTGTAAGCAAGTTTTAATTCTGAATTTTCACAAATAGATATAAATAATCGATGCCAAGAATGATAGGTAAAATAATTTATTACATCTCTATATTAAATGATGAAAACTATACCTGTGCTTCTGAATCATTCCAAGTCTCATTGAATTTTAAATCTAATCGAGTTGCCCTTGATAGGATATTCCAAGGATCCTTTCTATTATTTGATATGTAGGTGAGTTTCCAGAAGAACCTCCTTCACTATATTATCTCTATTCAATCCCTTCAAATATCAGCCCATAGGGAAACATAGATTTATCAGCAAAACCAAATAAGTAAGTTCTTATTTAAAAGAAAAAAAAATCTGGATCTAATTGATCAAATACTTTTTGTATATAGTTCTCTGACCATTAAAAACTCAAGCAAACATTTTACAGACAATTTGTCTCTTGCTATATTAGTTTCTACAAATCTTAATTTTATTAATTAAATTATATAATTCTCATCCATAAATCTTCTTTAAATTGCGTTTAATTAACTTGAACATCTTCAAACCAAGGCTATATTTATAGTAAATTATATATTTCTTAGTTGACTTCATATAATTGCTATATTAGAGGAGCTAGTTTAAAATCAATTATATTTGTCATTAAAAAAAACGCTTACTCTCCTCTATTTGTTGTAAACGAGTGATGGCACTCCAAATTTTCTAGATCTAGATGGCTCATAGTCTAATTAATAACTCGCCAGTTACCCTGGTTCTGTATCCAGCCAAAGGATGGTTTTACACCAAGCGATTAGCTTAGCTCATAAATTGGTTTTGCTAAATTTTTAGGCAGTATTTGTGGTACACTCTCCTTGGAAAATAAGTAGGCATTCATCAAATAGATTAGTAAACCTAGGGCATGTCTTTAATGTTAAATATCGTCATAACCAAGTTAAAGGTTTAAACGCTTTATCTTTTCATCCAAACCGTTCTCAATTAGTTTAGGAAGAGTTTGACATAAATTTTCCAAGTATTAAATTTCTGTTGGTAAGTTTTCTAGTGCTTTCTAGTCATAACAGACTCCATATTTTAAATCGAGAAGATGGCTCCGTGCAAACTCTTGATAAGATACTTTCATTTCAAAATTTTATTTATATTATAGACCACATGATTATGCTCATAAAATTGCTAACCATTTGACATCCCGAATATATGCTTGAAAGAACTTGAGAACACAATTGCTGGATATGATGCCTTTCCACAATTAAGGGATTCTGTCAAACCAAAGATTACTTTTGAACTGGTTGATTGTAATTCCCCCCTACAACTTGCAAATATAATATACTATACATTTGACCAACACAATCAGTATCTAATATGATGAATTTTTTTAATATTGAATCCACAGGCTTTTGTATCTTTTGCATTTTCAATTCAGTATCTTGTGAATTCCTATAATGATGCCTCACCTTATTTATAAAAAGAACTTTTTGTCATCGTTTTATTGGATTAATGTTATGGCTCAAAAGGCTCTTATAAGTATCTAGTAAAATAAAAGGCTTCCCCTACCTGCATCTAAGTAAAAAAGATTTTCTTTCCTCTGCCTTCTTGAGAACTTAATCTAAGTCTCTATGGTGGAAGAATACCCCTCTTCTTATGTAATGGTGTGGTTCTCTATTACTTAATGACTCACTTTATCATCCTCATATTAAATTTTTTCCATCTTATCCATCATTAATTAGATTATATCGCAACAAAAAAAATTTGACGACCCTTATAAATCCTTTTAGAATTCCTAATAGTAATGATTAAGCTAACAAATTAGAAGAAGAATAAAAATATATGAAAATAAAGTAATACCTTTTTATTGACAAATGCAAAGGCAATAGTTTTAAAGTAAAACATAAAAAATCATATATAAAATATTTCATATTTAAGCCAATATATCAACTATATTTGTAAATGAAGGACGCTTTGATGGATTTTGGTTCCAACAGAGTTAAATTAGTTATTTTATTTAATCTGGACATTAGAAATTTAAATCAGGTCTATGTTATGTTTCAACAACCATTTTCATTATTTACATGGGATTTTAGATATTTTTATATGGGATTTCCCTACTCCATATTTCATATAAAACGATCTAAAATAAACATAAATTTTTATATTACTCCATATGAATACACGTCGGCCTTCGCTGTATAGTCCTAGCCTTCAAACACTTCAGGTGCCATCCAGTGCTATATAATCATATAAACTTACAAATGTTCCTACAACAGCAGTCATTAAGGAATCTTGCTCTAATTTGGTTCTTGATAATCCAAAATCAGCTACTTTTATCCTTGTGGCTAATAAATTATCCGACTCGAGTAATAAGCTAATATAGAATATATATTACTTTAATGATTTAAGATCCCTATGAATAATGCCCAAAGAATGTAAGTATTGCATTCCCTTCGCTATATCCAAGGAGAATTTTAATTTCTATATTTCATCAAGATTAATTTCAAGTTATCTATGAATTATATCAAATAATGTTCCACCACTACAAAACTCTGTTATGATATAAACTTTATTGTTATTGATAGATATTCCTAAAAAAGAAACTAAATTTTCATGTTATTTCGCTTTAATGAGTGTTTAGGTTTCTCTTCTAAATTCTTTTTATGAATTTTCATCAGACTTAGTTTAGTCCAATTCTTTTATTGCAACAAATCTTCCATAATGAAACCCCTTATGGACAATGCAAGATGCCCCTGATGCAACTTATTATTATATGATAAATGATTAGAATGAAATAACGTAGTTAGTGATGTCTTCTTCTTGGAAGAACTTTTGTAACTATTGAATTTCTTCCTTTGTTGGTTGTATTTTCTCTTGTTGTAGAGTTAAGTTTATTAGGTCCTATTAGAAAGTTGTTAAGAATTATACTGGTTGTTGATTGAAATTAACATCTAAGGGAATCACAGAGTCTGGTAGTTCATCGAAAGACAATAAATCTACTTCATCTGGTTTTTTCTATTCAACTGGTGGTTGAACTATAACATGTTCTTAGTTAAGCAAATCCAAAAAGTCTGGTTATTGCTACTTCTGTAAGATACTAGTGTTATTGGATGGCTATTGAATGAATAATATTTCAGATTAAACAGGATAATCACCAAATTATCCACTTTAAACTATATTATTTCTGTCATACTAAAGGTTAAATGTAATATTTTTCTGCAGATCTTAATCAATATTAGTTTGGTTAGATTATTTAAGATCTTAGTTTATCTTTGAACTTGCATTTGAATATTAATTAGGGTCAACTAATGAAAAATTTGCCCAAGATTGAAAGTTGTTTTAATTGTCCTATAATGCAAAAACACCAAAATCTGGTACGAAGTCGCCCTATGATGGTGTTGTTTTATCGAATCCTTCTAAAGATAAAAGCTATTGTTTTAAATTATTAACTGTGACTTTATAACTAACAGGAATTTTGATTCCCTAAATTGAATTAGATGAATTTATTGAAATTGATGATCTGCCAGTTAAGAACTATAGGTTCTAAATATAAGGAATGACTTCATCAGGCAATTTAGGTAATTATTTTTGAATTACTTTGAATTCTTAGAGTTTTGAAATATTTGCAATAAATTATTTGGATAGTAAGTAGTTGTTCTCAAACTAATTGTCAATACTTAAAACCCATTCTGTTAATTTAGATATATCTGCACCTTCAGTTTCATTTGTCGTCTGTTTGACCTAAGACCAAAGGTGCAAGAACATACTTAACAAACTGTAAATTTCATCAACCATTTACATTATGGCTACAGTCTAAATGGCCCATAAATTAGTTGATTTTAATATTAAGCCAGCAAAATTTAAGGCAGTACTCCAATAACTAATGATTATATGAATTCAATACTCTAATAATTTATCAAATACTCTAGAATCAATCGGTTTCCAAAATTATCCATTTTCTAATGAAGAAAGTAGTGGAGTTAAAGAGTAGCTTGCTTCAAAAATACTTTTGTTATCAAAACACAGTTATAGTTTAGATTAAAGTAATTAGGCATATTAACCATTTAAAGTAATTTCACTCTTAGGTGATTTCTACAGTTATGCTTTGTTTGTATCGATTAATAGTTTCAAAATACTCCAAATAGCTAATAATTATTAATAACTATACTTGGTGCTATTTTTTGTTATTATTGATTCATCACTTCTGGAGGGCCTTTTTTCAAATAATTATGCAATAAGATTTAAAGTTTCAATACAACCTTAGGATTAGTGGAATGAGGTAATAATACTTTTGAGTGGACAGCTGAATAGAATTTTGGGATTTTTTCTCTCTTTTTTATAATATAATTTATAAAAATACCTTAAACCATGCTTTTATAATCAGTGATCTTATATCCTCTGATCTTGGTGGTAAATCATCGTTTTACGTGCATTATTCCACCCAGGCTTCTGTTGTTCTACTTAAGGTATTTAAATATCTTTTTAGCTTATCTAAAATTCCTAAAGGTTATTCTTTTCTTTATATATAAACATTATCGACTGAATTGAACATATATTGCAGGTCTGGCGTTTTCTTCTACACTTCTTATATATATTTTAATGGTAGATGCCATTAGCTCACTTGCTAAAGTAAATCAACAGCTTATGGTCTTTTTCTTGGGTCTTAAATTAGCATAGATTTCATTAGATTTATAAATTTGGATGAAAATCCGTGATTTTCTGGTAGGAAATACTACCCATTTATAGCTGCCAATTAACTTTCAAATGGGGGTTTTTGGAATGCAAATATGAATTACAATACTCCTAAAGCAAATATGTCAGCTCTCTCATCCCATGGAAAGCCTGAATATAAATCTAAATATTCTGGTGCTCTATAAAATGGTGTTGTGTTTTCTTCCATTTCATCCTTAATATCATCTCTGATTTAGTTATCAATTATTGTATATTTCTTTTTTGTTGAACTTCCAAAATCGCATAACTTGAATGTGCTTCCTAATAACACATTTTCCATTTTAACATCTCTATGTATATATCCTTATTTATGCATAGATATCAATCCTTATAATACATCTCTAAGCACTTATAATACTAGTTGTTCGGTAGGCTTATTATTTGGAAGCTTGGTTAGTAAATCAATGAGTGATCCATTTGGACAATTTTCAATTATCAATATGCCAACCTCATTTCCCCCTAATTGCGATGTGCCTCCTCTCTTTAAGTTTATCAGGCCATCAGATTTTACTGTTTTCAATACATCTAATTCAATCTTGAATGCTTTAAATGCTTTTGGATTATTTTTCTGGCTTACCTTGGCTACATAATCAGGATGTTGTGTGGAATACACTATTGAGAAGTTACCTGATCCTATCTACTTGCCAAGAGTAAAATTTTCATTCTCTACTATCACTTTCATAGTTATACAAACTTTATTATTATTTTTGATTGTATATTATATATATTTCCTTAGTTAGAAAATATGATATTTTTTTTTATAATTTTATGAATGCTAAAAACATGAAATCTACATATAGAATATTCCTAGAGAGATATCAAACAATTTTCATTAGTGCGTATTTCTGAATATCATAAAAATTTATTTATAAAGATCATAATTTAAAAAAACAAATATGTGGTTTCCTTCTTTTGATTCAGAATATTATCCAAATTCAACCTTTGATTAATAAGAATTCTCATGTCCTGAAGACCTCAATTAATTTTAAAATTAGGATAATGAAATAGAAGAGTAAGGATTGATGGGTGAAGAACAAATTAACTAATAATTTAATGAGGATTATATGGACAAAACATTTGAACAATCTAACGTGTGGAACATTCCACCTGCTAATCCAATTCAAGAGGACTAACATCAAAAGTAAAAGAATTTGTTTAATTATTAAGATGTTCTAGCACAGCAATCACCGTTGAATTGGATCAAGTTTAATAAATCAAAGAAACGAGGCAGAAAATAGATAAAGGTTAAGTGGAAACTAAAAATATCGCTGCTGTTTATACACGGTCTATAATCAAGGCGATTAAAAAAAGGAAGAATATTCCGATAAATCTTGCAGGTGTGAAAGCTATAAAAAAGATCGAAGATAAGAATGGAGCTATACCATTGGTGGCATTAAGGGAATTTCTATCAAAGGAAGACATAGGTAATTTTTCTAAAATTTATTTTTCTTCATTTGAATTTGTTGATGATATTCTCAATTCATCTAAATAAAAAGATATTAATGCTCCATTAAAATACCTAAAAAATGTGTATTAAGGCTGCTTAAATCCAAACAGCCTAGATAAATGGAAATGATTATTATCAAAAATAAATAGAATACAATACATCAAACACCTATATTTAAAAAGAGGTTGTAATAATTGAAAAAAACTATTTATTGAATTCGACAAAATAATTTTTTTATCCTTCAGATCTCTTATACTATAAATATTGTAAAATATGCAAAGTTCGATGTCTTAAGAAGAAAATCCTTAGAAGAAATTTAAAATAAACAAGCATACAGATTTCATATTGGAGTCCTTCTTTTTGGATTATGACAATTATGAATAATAACCTCATGGTTGTTTTGAGGAAGAATCAGACTCAGACTAAGAAAATGAAAAATGATAGCAAATAAATACAGAGGTGATTTTAAAGTTATCATGGGGATTAAACAAAGGAAAATCCAAAGTAAAAACAAAAAATTTACCTAAATTCTTTGGAACAGTAATTTCGAATGCCATGCAGGATGATTAATAAGAATTTAAAATAAAAAATCTGGCTGAATTAAGGAACTTATTTTTCTAATAGAGAAATAGCCATCTTTACGTAGAAATATATATAGTCTTTAAATATCTTAATGATATACTTGAATCATCAAAACTATAGAGCATAGATGCTCCTATCAAATACTTGATGAAACTTTATCAAGGCAGTTAAGATCCTCCTAATATGCTTTCATGGAAGTGATTATTATTAGAAGTACATACAAAAATTATTAATATTATTCTCATGTAATATTAAATAATACTATTTATAATCTATTTATTATTATTATATTAAATGTCTTAGTTAATATTCCATCGAAAAACTGACTAATTTCCTTATAGATGTTTTTGGATTTCACCATTCAACAATCCTTCATAAATTATATCATTATGTGAAAAGATACGTAAATTATAATTATTTAGAGAAATATTAATTATGGTTATTATAAAATGATTATTTTTATCAATTCAACTTATCTAATTGATCGATTTCTTTCTTAAGTTTTTATTGCCATAATCTCCAATATGTTTCTGATGATTCAGAGGATTTCATATTCAACTTATAAATACTGTTTAATGTTGCATCTGGTAGATTAGCTGATTGATTAAATTTCTCTATTATAATTGCTATTATATAATAAAAATTAATACATGCATCTCTAATGAAAGTTTCATTGTTATTCTTTATATCTTAGACCCTAATTATATAATTCAGACTATGTTTTATTCTAAGGAAATTGCTGATTGCTTGTAATCCATAGATAAAATTGACAACTACTTCATCAGATAGTTCAGCCTAATCAAATTATGTGAATAATTTTCCAGTGTGGCAAAGGAAATCAAAATTTTGATACAATAGTCTAATAATACCTTTAGGCCAATCAAGGGATTTATTATTCTTGATTTAAACATATAGATCAAGATTGAACCTTAAATAATTCAATATATTCTTCTAAAAATCTGATATGAATGATTCTTCATATTTATATGACCTATTTATCTTGTATTTGGAGAATGACATAATTGTACCTTAGATTTGGTATCGCTGAACAAATATTTATTCGATTATAATTAGTAGTTGAAATGATGTGATTCTATTGAGAGTTTATTCTGGCTTATATGATGTATTGCTGATCGACATTATTGAATTTTAAAACTGGTTTCTTCTTAAACTTGAATCTTAAATTTATTACTATTGATCTTATTCCTATTTTTCTTCAGTCTATCTTCCAAATGACTGTAATTTATGCTCTAAGGAGCCTTTAGGAGTAAATGATTTTAAAAATTATTAAACCTTAATATACTATCCAAACCCTTATGGTATAATGTTTAAGAAGAAATAAATTATCTTATCTATCATCTGGGTATAACCTTCTCTCAAAGCATCATCTGATTTTAATAACAGTTTTACGAACAATTTCAATATGTTATTCACCTCAAATAGTCTCATATATTTTGGTTATGACTTTTTATCTAACGTATATTATAAACCTTTTAAGTTAACATCTTCAAATATGATAGTCTCTTAGATGCGATTGAAGTGTATCTCAACAAAATCCAATATTTATTTGATGGATATTTTATCTAATATATGCCTAAGATAGATCAAAGTGTAATTCCACATTATAAATTTGTAACTGTCATAATCTGTTAAATTTTAGAAATCTATTTGCCTTCCTAGAGTGTTTATCGTCCTCCAGGATTCAACTAAATATTGATGACACTATTTATCTGAGTAGCTTAAATTACCCCAAAATTATGTTATTATTCCAGTGTATTAATAATTATGCTATTTCTCTCTCATAAACTCATTCTGTAAAATTAGTAATGGTCTCAAATTATCAAAATCTACTCCAATTCTAAGCTTAAACATGATCAATTAAAGAATTTCAGTTAGTTTTACGATGACAGCTATATCTTTCTTTAGATCTCTATGCTTATCTGAATCGATGACCTTGAGTAAATTTCTGAGATCATTGGGTGGCACATCTATAATTTTGGGCTTGTCAATTAATTATAAGTTCTTAAACAGATTATTTAATATTATTTTCACTGTGGTTTTATTATAATTGAAACAGGGTCTCAACATATAAAAATGGGCCTCTAAATGTTATTAGACTTCGTTGAGTTAACTGGGCTCTAGTTATTAAATGTGAATGGCAGATAAAAAGTGTCCTATTATTAATAGTTAAGGATCGATAAATTCTGGTGGTGCATCATCTTGAGTAGTTTTAGCATTGAAGAACTTATACCTTACATCATTTAATATTTTTCCAACATATCCTACTAGCGTCTAAGCATCATATCTAGTTGATTATCTCATTAATTTATAATGGTCATTAGGTGATAATAATGCTGTAGTCTTAGAAACGAATTAATTGAATTCATCCTTCGAAGCTTATAATGAGTCCTTTGTCTATGTTATAAACCTATCTCTAGACTCAGAGTATAATCTGTTGTATGTGAATGGTTTGTTACATGAGAAAGATAAGGTATATAATGTAAATTTCTCAATTTACGCTAATGTTTTTCTCATTATGGTGAACCAACTATGAAGAAGGTTTAGTCTTTGATTTTTTATTAATTTGTCGATTATAAATGGATAATCCTCCTCATTACTCATTCCAATATCATTGTAGAATATTGCTATTGTATCATGCCCAAAATCTCTACCAAAACTAAAAAAGTTAGCTTATAAGTAATCCATTTTAGAAATTTGATTTTGGAATTTAAATTTACTTTCCCTGCTATAGGCTTCCTTATACTCGTTATAATATTAATTATTATAAAACTCTGTATTAGAGTATTCAATCAGCAAAGCCAGCCATTATAGTATAACAGACTTGTTTAACATATTATCGATCAGGCTGTTACATGATATCTAATATTTACTTTCATTTTAGAGGAATATTAACAATTACTCTAATGTTGCTACTTCATATGTATATTCTAAAATGGTCTATTCTAAATAGGATAGTTCTAATTAATTTGGTTTAGTTTCTTTATATAAATCATAGAATGATTGGATTGAAATTACATCATCCTATTCATCCAATACAACTGATTATCTATTATCATAACTTGATTTCTTAAGTATTGATTATTGTGGTTCTTATTGTTTTGAGAAGATATTGCTGGCTTATCTAACATTACTTCCTAATAAATCTGATTGTTCGGACAATTTAGAAGTTCTCTATTATTATGTTATCTTGGACTCTCTAATCTTAGACTCTAGAATCTATTACTGTCTCTGGTTTTACTCACACTTTACTCTTATTTCACCAAGTTGATCTTAAAATAGTTTTTCCTTTCTTTAAATTTTCTAATATTCTTATTCATATTCCTATTATGACATGCATATTGTAGATTATAAATTCTTTAATTTTTACTTATCTATCTGCAATTCATTTAGTTTCCTCTAGACTTCTTAATACTTAATTTCAATCTCAGACATTTATTTCTCTTCATATTACTTTATTCTATTTAATTCTCTTTATTAAATTTATTATTGAACGAAGAATTTCTATTACTCGATTCGGTATGCTTATTATTATTATCTTAACGGTACCTCCAATTAAAGGCATATTGGTGCAATTATTCTCTCTATAAATTAGCCTGAAAACTCTGATCTACATTATTCTCTTAATTTATGGCAATAATTAGTCTCATTTAATATCAAATTGAAATACATAAGGGTCACCAAATCATACCTCATGCTTCTGTTAGATCTTCTTTAAAATGAAAACAAGAACCTCCTGACATTTTCTTATTATATAGCTTTACTGTCGACTGAGGATTTCACAAACAAGTATTCCATATATTATTATTTTCTAATAGTCTATACTATGAAGAACTCTATAATATCTATTGACTCCTCATCATTTTCATTATGAGTCAATTTTGCTATTATTAATTATAACAATTAGAAAATAAACTATTTGTAAGATAAACTTCTAGTGTATGTATGATTGTTTGCCTCAATGTATGATATTTTAGTCAGCCTAGATTCCAAATCATTGAATTTCGTTAGTAGCCTAATTGCAGATTAGAATAATGTCATTTTCTTGGGTTAATTCCTGCTTAAGAATGGTTTACAGTCTATATATTTCAATCTATTATTCTATCTCAGTTAATTATCATACTCCTCTAACCATTCATAGCCTTTTTGATCCATATTAATCCATTCTAGTTCATATTAATCATCAATTATTTTTAAGATTGCTAACATATAATGTGATATATCTAATTGAATGGAGACTTCCATATTCATTTAGAATTTCTCTGGTGAGTTTTATTCAATCTGAGATGGCATGAATACTCTTCTGTATCTTAAATTACTAGTTCCATTCAAGTATTCATTAAAATCTTTGACTATTAATAATATATTTATAGGTTTCTGTAATGCAACTAAATCCATTAAAGTTGAACATAGTTATATTGTTCTTATGATGATTCCTGTTATGTACTCTTATTCCCTACTGTCCTACGCCTTTCCAAGTAATCTATTAGAAACTCCTATTTTTTCTCTTATCTTATCATCAAAAATGTGATTTGTTGTGTTATTTAGGAATGTCCTTGTGACTTCAACCTCCAACTATGTGTTTATCAAATCCAAAATCACTACAGAATCGATTTAATTCAAGTATTATAACATAGTCTCATGTAAGTATGTTTCTTGATAGCCATCATATCTGTTGAATACAAATTTTCCTAAAATTAAATTCAAAGTATATATCATTTCTTTCCACAAAGGATACATCTTAGCATTCTAAAATTTGTCATATGATGCCCAATCAGCTAATAATTAAGTTGTATAAAAGCTCAATAACTGATCAAAGAAATTCATTTAGATCGATTCCTAAGTTTTTATCTTAAGATCGGAATAAATATAATCGTGCAATAAGAATTACTGCAATATTTGCATTGTTTATTGCTAGATAGAGCAAATTTATGGATATGGGTACATTTTGGCTTGCTCTAATGATTTACAGGAATATTAAACTCTAATTAAACAGTTTCTTCTTTCATCAAATGCTGCCTCACTATCAATTAATTGTATCATTATCAGGTAAGTATTGTAATTGCTTATCAAGGCTTTAAATATTTATAAGCAATGATAACTTATTGATAGGACAATTTTATGCATATCTTCAAAACTAATATGATGGAATTTAGGTGATATCTTCTCCGATGCATCATTCAATAAAGTAGTTATCGCTCTATAAAGATAAATATATTGGGTTTCCTCCTTTCCAAGCTATTTCACATACTCTTTAGTCATTTTTTCAATAAATTCAGGATCTACAGTAGCTTGATTTGCAATATATTTTATTATATCTTTTATTTCTCTATACAATTTGAGCATCTTCCTTATTTATTCACTATGTTGAATTTCCTCCTCTGCTTATTCTTTATTATCTGTAGTATATAATGACATACTGTTTTCGGTGAATCTTTATGACTTAGCCTTACTTTTCTATTTGTTAACTATAAATTATAGTTTCTAGTCCGTGCTTAATTAATCCAATTATGAAAATACGTAAATCAAAAACTAACTATCTTTATTTATTAACTTTAATGAGCATAGCTTGTACTTCTACAACATTATGTGCCTTCTTCTGCAAGCATTGAAAACAGCCATCATTTCCGGCACCTTGCTTTCATATTATTTCTCAAACATACTCGACACTAGTTTACTATCTAATACTTCTTTTAACACATGCTCTATCGCTAATATGTCTTGAGCAATCTTCTCCTGTTTTATAGCTAGTTTTTCTATATTTTTAAATGAAGCTAAAACAACCATCAATATAAATTATTCTATAGCAAAGTGAATTTCTGTTTATGTAAAGTATTTTTTAATGCCTTTGCACAAATATTCCAATAAACCCATAGTGTGTTTGTAGATGTGAGTCAGTTTCTTACCATATACACTCTAATGGGCTTATCCGAATTTTTCAACGAATAAGATTTTCTATAAGAAATAAATCGATAATTTGGTTTTATCTATAAACTACTCCTCTATAATTAAATCTTAATTGAATTAATCCTATGGATATAAATATTCACTTGATGAGATTGTTTTCTTACTATAACCTAATACCAAAGCTTCTGATAAAAAACCTATCTGCGCTTTCAACTATCCTCCCTATTTCTTCTTATTGGTTAATGCCTCTATTTAAAAAAAAATGCCTCTTTATACAATAAATATTGTTTAATGAACATACTATCTAATGTAATATTTAAAGAAGTTATTGATATATGAGATTTCATCCCTATAGTAGAATTATAAGAGATAAAGTGATTATAATGTCCACTTCTACTCTCTACCTACAGCCAACACCACTCTCTCATACGATGTTCCCAGCTCGTTATCTGAATCATCCGATGAACCGTATTATTCTAATTCTCCCTATTTATATATCTTTGAATTAAATAAATTAACGACTTCCTTCTATTCCATATAATTTGTATACAAACAATCATAAAATTAAGTATGTTTGAAAAATTGATCATAGATGAAATTTTTTGATTAAGCTAAAGGCTTTATAACGGTTCCACATTCTTACAATCCTGATGCAATCAAATAATACTATGCTTCAGCTAATTTTGCTCTTTAGTCACAATAATGGACATATGTATCATATATTAACTGAAGATATGCCTATTATCTTAAATCCTAGGGAAGTTAGGAATAGTAATCCTATTCAAGCTTTTTCTTGGTATTTTCATCTAAAGATTGTTTTATTGCCTCGAATGCCCAATCTGGGATTTTATTTGAGAATGCTCTACTTCTCAAATATCCTATATTATTTAGCTCTGATTAGAATTCTCCTATTTCAAGGGAATACCATCTTGGGCCATATAGTAATCTTCTATAAACACTTGGGTTGTCTTTCAAACATTTTTTCAATTCATCTACCTCATCTTTTGACACTATTCGAAGAATGTCTCTAGTATCAGGATATGTTAAGGACCCATCACCTTGAATGTTTGCTTTAACCTATTGTAAAAAGTTTTGTTTTTATTATTAATAAAATTCTTTCCATTTTTATTATTCTTATTAATATTACTATGATGTTACTATTTTTTCTCTAAAGTCATCTTCTGATGATTAGTTATCTTATTTAGCTGGCTATTAGGCAAGGGCACCTTAGGCTTGTGGTCTTAAAGTTTTCTACTACGGAACAGTAAACTTCTATTATTACTATTAGGTCTATTATGCCTATTATGCCTATTATGCCTATTATGCCTATTATGCTTATTATGCCTATTATGTGGGTTATCCTGAAGGAATAGACTATGTTAATGGCGCAGTTTATAAAAGAGGATTCGGAGTCAAATTCTATAATGGATTTGATTAAGCATTCTGTGGATTTAATAATTAATTATTGAATGTGTTCTAAATAGGGTTTTACTGTGGTTATTATTAAGCAGGGAGCAAAGTTTAATTTTATTATAAAGGTTATTGTTAAGGTTGTTATTATGGTTATTAAAACTAAGCTCCTAAATTCATGAATCCTAAATTTTATCCCATAGTATTTTATTGGGCTTATCCAACCAGCTATTGTGCTTCTTATTATTTTTATTATTTCTTTTGGGCATTTCCTGATAGATCATTACCTTATTATGGGTCTGGTGCAGATTAAGGAGGCTTAATTTAATTCTGTCCTAGCTATAATCCCTATTAGGCAGCTTGCTAAGGATCCTATTATTGTTTCTATTCAGGTTTTGGGTTGTTGGCTTATTGGGGTGCAAACATTTATATTGGCGGTTAGGGTTATTATTATTATGCATTTGTGTTTAATCCTAACAAGCCTTGTCCTATCTAATTTCCTTACTTTTATTAACTTTGCTGCTATTGTCCTTAATGGTTTCCACTTAGATTTCCTAAAAAATTTGGTTAAACAATTCCTTAAGCAGGTTAATTTTATTATCCCTGCTTATTATCTTCTGATTTTCCTAACAAATTTCCAAAATTTCCGAGAACTCCTAAATTTCCTGCACTTTCTTAAGCCTATGGCTGGCCCTACTATTGCCCTTATTAAATTCCAAAAGGACTTCCTGATGAGTTTCCGATAAGATTTCCTATGTTTCCTGAAAACAATGGGTTTTATTATCCTTGAGCTTGAGCAAGTGGATTTTATTATCCTTATGGTGCTCCCTACTAATTTCCTGTTCCTTGTAGGTTTGATTGGCCAAATGGACTTTATCCTTGTGATGGCTACCCTTATTGATTACCTAACAGATTTCCTGAGTTAAGTCCCAAAAAGTTTCCTGGAGCTGGTGGATTTTATTATGATTGTGGTTGAAACATGTTAATTCCTTATCGTTATTAATCTTATTTTTATTGGTCTTAGATAGGAGCTTATTGAGGAGGATTATATATATTATTTTACTCCTACGCCCTTGCATTATCTTTCTACTCCTACAATTAGTTAGAGAATGAAAATTGTTTATCAAGTGCAGGTTATTGGGCTTGACCAGAGGGTTGCTACTGTAAGAACATATTAAATCCTTATTAGGGGGGATTTGCTTAAGCCGATGCCGGTGAAGTATTAGCGCCTTACGCTTAATTTAGCAATGATTATTAGGCCGCTCCTAAACCAGTTTAAGGTGGCTGTGATTGTGGATTGGCACCTAATCCAAAGAGGTCGTTGAATGCTTAATTTGCTAAAGGAGTATAAATCATAAAAATACATGAATTGGGTTGATTTCCTTGCTGATTAGACATTTATATTTAAATTATTTAAAAAAATAAAGACAAATAAAATATAATATGAATTCCGAATTAGTGGCTTGTTAATTTTGCCAGAAGAATTTCTCCGAAATTAGGGAACCTTACCTATTGCCTGATTGCGGACACAGTGTATGTGCTGAATGTCTCTAATCGAAATTAAGTTAGTTGAAGTCATTTAAGTGTAAGGAGGATGGGTATAATTTATTGAAATACATAAAAGAATCGCAGTGACAAGATCTAATTTTTCTGATTTTCCTAAGAATTTTGCAGTGATTCAGCTTCTTAAGGGGCGACATAAAAGATAAAATTCCTTCATAGTTCAAAAATTCGCAGATGAAGATCGTGATTCTAGTTCAAATTCCGATAAATGTCCCACTAATATATCAGGATTTACTAAATAGATATCGGACTCTGAATTAGATGTAGACAGATGCTAAAAACACAAAAAAAAGTTAGAAATAATCTGCATTGATGATAAAATTAAAATTTGTTCCTCTTGTGCATTGTTTGGATAACATGTCAATCATAAAGTAATACCAATTGAGGAGGCAGTAAACAAAACAACACAGAGAGTTCAATAACTTTACGAACTATATCTTAATATTGAGGTGGCTGCAAAAGATGTTTTCGAACAATCCCAATACTTTAACATAGTTGAATAGTTATATTAGTAAACTTAATAGAATTCAACGAAAGAAATAGAAAATATTTTTGAAGCACTTTATAAATAGCTAGAGATAAAGAAAAATAGCTTAATTAAAGAAATAAAATCAAAAATAATATAGAAATAGGATTAAACATTTAAACATATTTAAGAAATGTTGATAGGTAATTTATTAATTCTAAAATTAGAAACTTAGAGAAAGGTAGATCTATGGAAAATAAGCAGCTCTTCTAAAATAACTTACTTTACAGAGAAGACAGAAAAGAAAGAAATAGCATTTGATCTCATAGCCACCAGTTCTACTCTAGATATATTTCAAATTGGATAATAACTACTAAAGGATATGCAATTATCTAAGCAGAATGTTACACAAAAGCTAGATGAATTATAAATCAGAGATATCAACATAGAGTTCAAATAAGATTTTGAGTAGTTTCTTAATAATATAGTTTTACATGACTTTAATCAAAGATATGATAATTCAGTTACTAGAATGGTTGACTCTGTGACCGATATTTCTTTACTTAAAGATATCAACAATTCAGTCATATAAGATCCAATGAATTAAAGATAAACTGAAATAAATGTTTAAAAGTATTAAGAGTTTCAAAGATTAAGATAAATGTAATAAGAGGAAAATTTACGATAAATTTAGTATACTCAATAATGCTACTCATAAACTTTAGTTGACCAACAATCATAGTTGAGTAAATCCTCGTCTTCAAACAATCTTAGAAGGGTTTCACCTTCACCAATTAGAAGATCTGCTAAAAGCAAAAAGATAAATGAAAAATTCCAACCGATCATATTAAAATTAAGATAAGATAATTTAGAAACTGCAGATTTCAGCTAAGCAGAATTAGGTGATGAAGGATTGTTGTCTCTTATTACATTAATCATTAAATCAAAATAATTGAGAATATTAAAGCTTGCTAAGAATAAATTATAAGATAATGCTGTAAAACAATTTCTGGTTGAGCTTATAGAAAAACAGAGCGATCAGGAAGTTGAAAATAATTAAATTTCTACTATAAATTTATCAAGTAATATGATAACTGATCATATTATAGATGTCTTATTGGATTTATGTACATTAATTATTCTATTTTAGGTCGAAGATATAAACCCAGGTTTGTCCTATCATCAATTTATTTGAACTAGAACATAATTAATCTATCAAAGGTTAAGAAGAAGGTTGAGGATATGAAGAAAATGGGCTTAACGGTACAAATTTGATTTCAAAAAAAATATTATTTATTTATATTATTATGGACAAATAAAATTCAATTTTTAATATGAAGAATAGTTAATTAGAGAATATAATGTTACAGTTTTTAAATCAAGACTTCGTTAAATTCACATAACATGATTGTGTAAATCAAAGTGATCAGGAGTCTGCAACTAAAAAATCAAAAAGTCTGACAAGATTTAATCGTATTAAAAGTTTTGAAGATGGAAATAATTAATTAATAGCAAGAGTAAACAAAAAGACTTAAAAAAGATAATAAGTGAAAATAGATACCAAAAGTGTAAAATTATCAATAAACTTAACTACATGCTAATTTGATTTACCTATTTTGAAAAGAGTGATGGAAAAAAATAATTGGAAAAAAGCAGTTAATTTTGATGGAGACATTTTATGGATGGGTATTATTTTATATATTTAGGTAAATCATTCACATATGACTTTGCAATGGTATTTTTGAATCAAACTATTTCACGTATTCCAGGGATGAAATTGTTAGCCAATAAGAGGGAAACCACACTTATTATGTAGAAGGCTTAATAGTATTTCCCATCAGTGTATAACTTCTTCCCTCTATCATACACATAGGAGAATTTCAACTAAAACTGTATTCAATAAGATAAATCATACATCGCAAAACCAGATAAAGGAACCCAAGGATAAGGGATATTCTTATTAAATGATATGGATGATCTCCTTAATAAAAAGTATAATTTAATAATCGAATAGGAATTATGTTATCTAAGAATACATCAACAATCCTCTATTAATTGATGATAAAAAGTTTGATCTAAGACTATATGTATTAGTGACATCCTTAAACCCTTTGATTGTTTATTTGAATGAAGAAGGTTTAGCAAGATTTTGCACTGAAAATTATCAATAAATTGATGAGTAAAATATGAATAATGTGTTCATGCATCTGACGAATTATTCATTAAATAAAAACAGTGATAATTTTGTGCTTAATTAATCCGATTATTTGAAAATCAATTAAGGTACTAAGAGAACTTATACTTCAATCAAGAAGACTATGCAGTCTATTGGAATCGATGTTCCTCTACTTAAATAAAAAATTGAACAATCTATAGTTAGATTCATGTATGCCATGGCACCATTTCTAGTATTAATTATCAATAAATTTTAAATTAAATTAGTTAAACCAACTAAGAGAGGTGTATCAAGATAAATGGACCTAGGCTAAATGCTTCCACTTGATAGGTTTCGATGTGTTGATTGATTCAAATCTTAAACCATGGATATTGGAAATAAATGCAAATCCTAGTTTAGATATTACAACAATCAATATTATCAACGGTATTAAGAAAGTAGAGAACAGCAACTTAGATATATTTGTTAAAACTAAAATCTTAGAGGATGCATTCATAATTGCAACTAAAACACCTGATGAATAGATGATGATCGGGAAGGGAAAATATTGCAATAGTTATAAAATGATTATAGATGGAGTTCCACCTCTAGAAAATCTTGATCTAGTAATTTCTTATATTTTAATATAGTTTAGTAGATTGCTAGATTTATATGGGCAATTATGTGGACATAAGTACGGGACATTGAACTAATTGAAATTTAGTAGATTAGGAAATAATCCTAATTTAACTAGTGATACTCTCATCAAAACAGATTATGATCTCGTTTATAAGAGAGTCTTAATAAAGAGCTTATAAAACGATATGGGTTTTAACTCCTTCATAGAAGCTATTGAAATACTAGCAGAAAAGGTATATTATAAATAAACAATTAGTTATTAAGGAAGAAAACAACAAATTACACATTATAGAAGGCTGTTACATGGATGGTTAAGACTGCGTTGTAGAATAGACCACAAACAGCTAAAAAATGATAATTAAATATATATATCATGCTTTAGGTTCATCATCTTAATCACCCTTCTTCTTTTTATTGTTATTCTTTCTAGTTCCTCTTGCAGGTTATGGTTCAGCAACTGGTTCAGGTGCTGGAGGAGGTTACTATTGCTTTCCAGGTTTCCTTCTTCCTATTGCCTGTGGGGCGGCTGGTGGTGGCTAAACTGGAGGAGGAGCCTAAGCTTGTTAGATTGCTTGTTAGGCAGCTGCCTGTTATGCTGCTTATTGAGCTGCTGCAGCTGCTGCCTATTAGGCTGCTTGCTTGCCTTTTTTCCCAGACTAAAATAAATATATTAATTACTCCTTATTAAACTAAAGGTGGAGGTGGTGGTTAAACTGGCTATTAAACTGGTTATTGAGGAGGTGCAACTGGCTATTACATTTATTGAAATTATTGAGGAGGAGCAGGTATGTTATTTGATATTTGTAAAGGTTATTGGGGTCTCCCTGTAGGCATTTACATAGATGGAGGTCTTATTTGCCTATTTTAGGAGGGTTTTTTCTCATATATATTTGAAATATTACCAAAAATCCTTCAAGGTACTTTCGATCTGCATTTAATTATTCATGATGTGTTCTAAATCGCTTCTCAACATAAAATGGTGGCCTTTAAATATTTCTTTCAATTGTTTGTTTCATAGTAGGTATTGATATCTTTTCAATTAAAGCATACTCAGCACTAGTTGTGCCCACTCGCTTTGGAATAATAAATTAATCTTTTTTTATCTTTGTTAATAAATCAGTGACTTATTATTTCTATAATTTGTCTCTTACAATCGAAGGAATGATATTATTAGTTTATTAGTAGTGCTAAAATTTTATTTAAGGCTAACTCTTCACTTTAATTAGTTCTTCATAATTTTTTATAATATTAACTTTCTTTGCCTAACTCTGCTTGTATTATTATCCCGATTCCTTGAATTGCGGTCGTTTAAAATATTGATTGTTGAATAGAAATTTAGTGTTAGATGGTATTTCTTTTTAATAAATGTAATAGGCGTATAAATCCTGACAAAATTACACACTAAAGTGATATTGAAATTAAGTCATTGGATTGGATTAGAGAGCTGCACTAATTAAATGATAGTCTCCATTAAACTTTGATAAATATCTAATATTAAATAAATAGAATACCTCAAGAAATAATATTTAACAATAGGGTTATTCTTGTTTATTTACTGATGATGGCTGGTGAACTTAGTCTAGTCAAAGGATTAAACTTTTGTTCCTTGAATCAAAAAGAAACTATCCCTTTCTATATAATGATATTTGTATCTAAACAAATCTTTAATATCCATCAAATTTGGTAGAGGTTAATCTAAATTTGGTTAAGTGGCTCCGAATATTTTAATTCTATTAAATATGTGAGATATATTACTTTTTCATCATCCTTTCCCCATCCTTTAAAACTAATTCAGGAGTACATCTATACTTATAAATGAGTTCCTCATAATCCTGATCTAAAGAAACTTCCTAATAGTATTGTTTCTTTTGAATTTAATTGACTTAGTCTAAAGAAGTTGGGAAGCCATCAATATGAGTTATGCTTTTTTCAAATTATTACTTAAATTCTTGATTTTAGAGAATAAAAAGTTAGAGAGCCTCTTGAAAATTTTCATAGTTTTTTTTATCATCAACCATTTCTGTTTCTGATTCCTGTGGTAGGAAATCAAAATTAAGTCCCGACTTTTTAATCTACCTTGCTTTATTTTTGAATTGGGCTTCATCTAATTCTTGAACAGAGTTTAGAGAGTTCATTTTCCTAAAATATTCTACTAACTTAGCATCATTTTTTTCGCTCTCAGATTGGAAACTTTTTATGACTTAATGACTTAAAGCTGCAGAAATCAAGGCTTCAAAGTCATTTTGATAAAATTTTGAATTAACTTTCTAGGATGCCTCTTTGGCCAATTAATGGCATACAGCCATCTTAAATAAAATAGGATTAATACCTTCCATTTTTTTCGTTCTTAAACGTCAATGGCTTTGTGAATTACGTCTGCAACAATCTATCCCCAACCGAATAAAGGCCTTTATATTTATTAATTAGTTTTATTATTAATATCACATTATGGAATATAATGCTTTTTTTAAGATATTAGTTTTTCGCATAAGAGGTATTTTCTTATGTACAAATCTGGTAATGAACTGTATTAGTCAACTGATTCTACGATTTTCTATTTAATCGGAATGGGATCAACTTTAGTTTCCATTATTTAATATAATTATTATATTTTCAATATTTTCAATATTTTCAATAGTTTCAATATTTCATAATAACCTTTTTGAATTTATTCTCAACTTCATTATTATTGCATTATCCAATAGCCTTCAGGGGACATGGCATTCTCTACTTAGAGTAATCTACAAAGCATGGCTCACAGAATAAGTAGTGTTAACAAGGCATCTAAATCACAGATCTGTTTCTGAATTTGCATCGAATACACAACTGCTAGTTTATCTTCTTGTTCTAGATAATATTATAATTGAATTATACATCTACTAAGTCATTCTAAACTTTAGTTAATGCTTTCAATTCTTCCTCACATAACTTGGCTTTGTTTATGAACATCTCAATCTCCTCCACTTATCTCTATTTTTGAATCTTTAACTATTCTATCTCTTTCTTCTAATTCTCAATCAATGCAGTGTAGTGGTCTATCTGATTGCTTAGCCTTTTTGCTTCACTATTATTGTCAACATCTTTCCTCTAATCAGTATAGAACTTTTTCAATAGAGTTTTTCCTTCTAGTACTTTCCTAGTGTATCCTTCCTCTAGCTGGGCCTATATTGCTTATTCAGTCTATTCTTATCTTTCTATTTTTAGATTAATAATCTTCAATTCATGAGAAACATCATTATTCTTTTTCTTATAAATATTTATTTCCCTCCTCTAATCATCTACTCTTTACTACAAAGCGTCAGTCTCTACTTATGTATCTTAAACCTTCTTCTCTAACTCCATCAATTAAGGATTCTTTGGTATTCTTGCCATTCTCTTCTCTTTCAAGCTCGGGATTAGATCTTTTTCCTCACACAACTCAAACAAGAATATAGCCCATGGTAGCCTCTCAATAAATTATGCAAAGTGCTAATTCGATTCCTCAACAAGAATCCAATATCTAACATACTTATTCTCTGGATGAGAGATAAAGTAAAATATTTTGTTAGTCCTATACATATTTCTTTCAGCCAATTCACAAACCTTAGCACTTCTGATGTAATTATCATCAAATGCAATCCCACAATCTTGTACAACCTTTTTAATATTTTCAAATTATATTTATTCATCATATCTGTCTACCAATTTTATTTGCTAGAACCACTTGATCTCTATAAAATCAATCTTCCTATTTTCCTTGTTAGTAACATTAGGAGAGTATTTGCTCTCTCTTAAATTGGGCAATTCTATTTGCTATTATTCCTACTTCTAATTCGAGCTAACTTGTTGCTTGAAATAGTGAATCTGATTAAATAACACTGGTTACTCATCCTACCCTTATTGTTAGTCAAATGCCTCCCTATAATGTTGTATCACTTCATCTACAATGCCATCTTTTCCGCACTTAAATACCCACTAAAATTTAGTTTACAATTTAAAACTTTTACCTTTTCTAGTATCAATTTACATTTCATCTTGCATCCTTAGATATGCATGTTCTTGCTTGGATCGTGCAAGTGAAAGGACTAGAGACATCCTGGACAAAACATGAATAATCGATCAGTCGATTCATTTATCAATCTGCATTTCTTCATATGGCCGAGATAATCCCAAATGTCGTCAAATTGGTGATCTCTGTTTTTTGGACAGAATAGCTCCATTATTTTTTTTATTTATTATAATATGGACATAAAAAATTACAATGGTTGGAGATTTTGCCCCTAATGCTAAAACTTGTTGAAACCCTATCATGGAGCTAATGAGAGATTGTCATTCAAATGCAGAAGTAATAGGTGCGGCGATAATGTAAATTAATATTTCAACAATTAAAGGGAATTATTGAAGTCAACATAGATGCTGAATCATTATAGGATTCTTTGCTCCTGAAAAAGGATTACCAAGCTGCTAAAGCGATTGATATCACTGACACTACCCTGATTTTGGACCCATCAATGCCTAGAAAGAAAGTCTAATGCAAAAAGTATAAAATTCATGCATGAAATTTAGATGCAATTATAATGAAGCCATATATTTTTTAAAAACTGATAAGAATGAGAAGTAGATAATTATATAGTATATATGTGCTAATAAGGAAGCCCCATTATGCGGCAATATGTGGAGGTAAATTATAATCTTATAAATTCTATAGATAAGGTGACTTGAATGAGGAATTAAGTTTTATGTGATATATGTTTAATATTTTCATAATTAATTATTTTCATTACGTCATGGATTTTTCAATGTTCAAGTTCTTAAAGAAAAGATAATTCAAGAAGAGAAGGAAGATAGAGTTCAAACCAAGGTGTTATGAATATATTCATCAGAAAGCAAAATAATTATTTCTAAATTTATTTCTATATTAGTCCTACAAAATCTCAGATGTAATATAATAAATAACAAAAGGCTGCTGCATTGGCGGGAATCAAATATTCAAGTGCTAAGACCATTCTACATAGCCATAGAAAGCAATTTAAAGAAGAACTGATATAATAAAAAATCTTTGCGGTATTTTATAATAAACTAAAGGAGAATTAAATATCTAAATAGTGTGGATATCGAGATATTAAAACAGATGATTATACCTAAACTACAATCATAACTAAAATTGGCTGTTTTAAGTCATGATCTATATTATCACTTTTATAATAAGATAATTTCACATATAATGAATATTCATTATTCATTTGATGACATAAATTATGCCTTTTTGTTACACTTCTTACATGTGAAAAGGAGAATGTTTAATTTTGATATTTCTATTTATTAAATAATTATAAAATAATGAAAGCTATAGGATCCATAGCTAGACAAATGTTAAACGCCTTTAAGTGTCTTTATGAAGGATATAAACAAATGATAACATTAAAAGGTTAAAAACCTTAATTAGAATATATTTATAATTTGAATTTCAATAATTAGCCCTATGGAGAGATTCTAGATACATTTCAATGGCTTGAAAATATCAATGATCAGAATGGATTTATATAACTTACAATCAAGGATTACAAAGAGAAGGAAATAGAATAATTTTACATTGAAATTGCTTAAATTTAATCGGAATAGGGAAATTTAACAGATTTTTTAACGCGAGGCATATTTTTATGTATAGGAGATTTCAATTAAATGATTGATTAGGAATTATTGGCATTACTAGGTAATAATTAGATTATAATCTAGAGGAGAATGACAACCCTATTGAGGGACTACTAGGCCACAATAAAGATTAAATATATGATAAAATAATGTAATATGTGAAGGAGAGGTTTAATATTGAATAGGGGGTGGTGACCAAGGATCACCTAAATAAAATATTGGGAAGGGATATATTTTAAGAAGATTTAGATACTCCTATAAGTTCTGAAGAATTTTGGAATAGATAATATGATGTAACATAAATGTAAAAAATTCTTGTAACAAACAATGTAAAACCCAAGAATTTAAGAAAAATACTAAATGGATAAGGGATGGTTGAAGAAATAATGTAAAATTATTCTATATTCTGTTTAGAAGAGTAGAAAATTTATTGTAACAAATATTTAGGCCAAACTATAGTCATCTTTATTGTTATTCTATTAGTAATATCATTAATCCAGCCCCAATAGTAACTAGGATTTAATTTCTAATCACCTCCTTTGAAGTTGTTTTATAGTAATTGAAAAACAACTAAAACAACTAATAATAAATTCTTAATGAAGAGGACCTAAAAATGTAATTATAATAATTAAATGTTATTGTAATTCAATTAAAATTGTAAAATGAGGCAAATGATATATAGAAAAAATTAGAAGAGGCAAATTGGAGATAACATGTTCAGGAACCCTTAGCGAATGTTATAAAAAAGTTGAACGAATATAAAAGAATTTCTGCATGCGGTCCTCAATAAGATTCTGTTTCAAAGGAGTGGCTTGAATTTGTTAATGAAATTAAGACAAATTAGAAGATTTACAACATATTTCGCAAGAATTCATAAATTATTGAAAAAGAGGAATTTCTAGAAATTATGCAATAAATATTATGAAATCAAATATAAATATATTATGATTTTTTTCTGAATTTTAAGGATTGCGTTTTTAATTGTTCATGCATTATCGAAATCTAGAAGCTCATCATCAATGATTAGATATGAGTTGAATATATTTTGTGACACTCGAATGCTTGTGCTTATTTTGATGAGAATAAATAAATCGGAAATAAGAATTTATATTTTAAACCCAGATTGATTTTTTTATATTAATATATAATCAGATTTATAATACGATTTCGTTCAATAATAAAAATAAGGTCAAATATTATTATTTTTAGTATAACCATTCACATTAATAACGAATATATTAATTTGATATGAAGTCTCTAGTTATATTAATTTCCTATCCTTCTGCTCCATCTAAATTAACAATAGTTATTGTATTTTAAGTTAATTTATATAGGAATATTTGATCCTTCAATTAAAGAAAACTTATAGGATAGAAATCTGGTTGTATTATATTAGTTTCAGATATCTTTAATTAATCTAAGTAGACGTCATACAAGTGAATTTTTAGGCCATAGTAAGTAAATAGTTATCTTCCTTAGTTGAAAAATTATCCCTAATGAATTTATAAATCTATTGGGCGATCTTTCATGAAAAATGTAATTGTAAATCTTTAATTGCACACAGTCAAATTTCTATATTCATCATAAAGACACAAATCATTATAAAAATCTATAATATTATAAACATAATAATTGAGTGATATATGCCTTGAAGGCTGTCGTTGCTTTAAATTAAACACTGTTATTAAATCACTAGAAATAAAAATAAGTTCATAATTGTATTTTTGAACAATCTAAAAAATTTAACCTTCGCATTATGATCTAATAACTTAAAGGATTTTAAACTTATTATTTTTAATCAAAAGTTATGTAACCCTACTATCACAATCACCAATAAAAACAAATTTTGAATTTTAGCTGAATGAAAATGATCTAATGTACTATCTGCTTGATTTATACTAACAGATTAATTTTGCTCCACCTTTAATTTTCCATAGTATTATTGATTATTGAGAGTGTAAACATATTATTCTTTGATTGGGTGATAATTTTAACTATTTGTGATGATAGCCTTGAATTTCTTAGTTCAAAGGAATTTTTATAAACATTTAATAAAAATGATGGGGGTAGAGATATATTTTTATATTTAGTCTTAAATTATCATAACTTGGTCCTGATATTTAATCACTCATATTTCAATATATATCTTATTTTTAATTCATTTTTAATTTCTTAAATGCTCAATAATTTTAGATGTTAAATCAAAGATCATTGTCTTTCTAAGATTGAAGAAGTTTGCATCAATTAAAATTGCCAATAGGTTTCAAGAAGGGTCTGTATAAAATGTTTAAAGGAATAATTACATAATAAGGATCCAAATTATCAAATAACAGACATTGCGGATGAGGAACATTTAGAATAAATTATCACGACATTTTAAAGCAGTCTCGCAGATAAATTCTAAGAGATTGAATTACAATATCTCATATAATTAAGAATACAAATTGATGAAATTCAATTAAGATTATACAGGCTAATGGAAACTTAAAATATGATTCAAGAGTTAAGGAAATAGCAACAACTTATTAATTAGCCTTCACTATAGGATTATTTAGAAATTTTACATTCACATAATCTGAGTATATATTAGTATCTGAATAACTACAAAAAAGCGATTATCTAGTTTGAAAAAAATAAGAATAAGCAAATATCCTATTTAATTAAAAGTGATATTGGAATATAATAATATTCTATACAATAGAAGCAACCTTAAGAGGACGAATAAAATATTCATATATTTGACTTCATAAATGATATGAATAAGAGATGTCCTGAAATCGATAGTTAAATCAAATAAAGTAATTATATTTGAAATTCAGTTAATAAAATACCCATGTATACTGAAGTTATGGATTTACACTCCTAATCAAGAATTTTAATCAACCTAGGCCTGAATCAAAAAGATGAAGATCTTAAAAGGCTGATGTTAACCTAAACAAACATAATGATCAATAAAAGAAATATTCATAATCACAATGCATTATTGTTTTAAAAGTATTCTAAATATATAATAATTAGGGTTGAATAAAAATAAATAGATTATAACTTTTTAGAATATTTATTCGCTTAGGGTGTCAAAGCATTGGATAATTAGCTTTTTACCGATGCTCTCTCAATGTTTGATGAAATATTAAAAATTAATCCTAATCATAAAAATGCCATATTGAATAAAGGTATATTTAGTTATTTAAAGTTTAGGAATAACTTTACAAAATATGGGAAAGCTGAGTGATGCAATAGCAAACTACAATAATCTAATCAAGCTGGATAGACAAAACTTAAATGCGTATTATAATAAAGGTAAATATTAATATTTATTTAATAGGAATCTCATTGATATCTCAAAAGAATTATTTTGAGGCTCTTCAGACTTTTGAATAGATATTATAATTGGATACAAACAATATTGACGCATTGACCAAAAAAGGTATCGATTATTTAATAGATAAAGGTGAGATTTTATATCATTTAAAGAAGTATTAGGAGTCTTTAAGTATTTTTGGATCAATTTTGACAAATTATCCAAACCTTGTTAATGTGATCAATAATAAAGGTATTGATAACATTATAAAATAAGGTGTTGTTCTAAGGAGTCTGAAAAAATACGATGAGGCCATTATTACCTTTGATAAGGCACTTGTATTGAATCCAAGATACATCAGTGCCCTTAATAATAAAGGTATTCCATGTTTATAATATTAAGCTATAACTTGGTATTATTAGGGCAAAATTTATAATGCAGAACAGCTCTATAAACAAGTGTTGTAATATGATGCAAATAATAAAATTGCAAACTAAGGTTTAAATAAGTTATAAGAAATTGCTGGCTAATCTTTGAATATGTCTAATTAACAAAGAGTAAGATTGATTTGATTTCAAAATAAGGAAAACTATTAGATTTAAATTTTATATCTTAATTGAAAAATGTAATACTAAAATAATCCTTATTAAAATATGAACAAAAGCAAATTATCTCAGCTCTTTTTTGTTGACTTCTCATATAATATATATTTTAAGTTTTATAATAAATTTATTTCAAACATAATAATGATTAAGCAATTGCTTTTCACATGTTTATTTATATAACTAGCTTTCGCTGACTCATATGTACTAAGCTAAAAATGTTCCTGTGAATAATTATTGAATCTTAGTGATTGTATAGCATAGGGCTGTTAATGGTTAGGAAGATGCTAATCTATATCATCTGATTCAAATTTATAAACAATAAGTGATAGATGTAGTTCCATAGATAGACCAGATATATTTTGTCCTATTACTTTAGGTTGTGCCTTTTGGTAGAATAAGTGTGTTATTTTTCCTGGATGTGAATATTTTCCATTGAAGAATAACAAGGATTGTTAAAAAATATCAGCTTAATGCACATCTGATGGCATCACTTGTATAGACCCATTACCGTGCTCAGAATACTCTCCAGATAGATGTGCAGAAAGCGTATCTAGTAGTGGAACTGGATTTTGCAAATTAGATGCTTATGGTAAGTGTGTCGATCAAACATGCGAAAATGGCTAATATGATAACGATTTTGAGTGTAACTAATACTTGGAAGGTTGTCTGACTAATGGTTAATGGTGTGTTTCGTAAAGAAAGCCATGCAATAGCTATACAAAAGATTGTGAGAAATTTATTGGGAGCGATGGTCGATGTTCAAATAAATGCATAGCAAGAACATGTTCAGAATATTAAATGATAGCAACCACAAATTAAATATGTTCAAATTATTAATATGGTTGTATATCTAGTGGTTATGGATGTGTATAAGCACCCTTACCCTCTTGTACATCTTATAATTATACCGATTTAACTTGTTACCAATTAATTGGCAATGAAGGTAGATGTGACTCACAAGAAAGCAAATGTGTCCCTCGATTATGTTAATATGCGAAATATAATAACAATTAATAATGTGACTAATACAAATCAGGATGCATCTCAAATGGTGTTTAATGTGTTGATTCCTTAAATTTGTGTTCTCAGTATCTGGGAACAACATAAACTTGCTAACTAATAACAGGATTTGACGGAAAATGCATTGGAACTAGCGATGAAATTTCTTATTGCAAATTACTGGATTGCTCAACTGCTGATTAAACCTTTAATACAGATGATAAATGCAGTTAATATTAGAAGGGATGTGTAACAACTGGTAAAGGATGCATTCAGTCCAATCTAAGACTTCCATGTGAGGCTAACTCAAAATAATTATAATGTACTACCATTTAAGGATCTGATGGAAAATGCTATGATGATCCAAATAATATAAATTCTTGTTCTAGAATGCCATGTTCTCTAGGTCTATTTACTGATAATGAAAAATGTTCCCTGTATTAGAATGGATGTGTATCGAATGGCACTTCATGCGTAGACATAACTGAATGTGTTGCTACAAGATCTTAGAGTGCTTGTAAAGGTACCAATGGATGCACGTATACTAACGTATGTGTCTAAAATGTTGCATGCTCTTAATTCATATATTAAAATACTTGTTTAAAGGCTGGAGGAAAGGATTGCATTTGGGTTAATAATGCCTGTAGAGATTTACAATGCTCTGATTATGTTGGAACCTAATAGTAATGTGCATAAATAACAGTGAATGGAGTATAATGTTACAATATATTGAATGCACTTCCAACTTAATCATGCACAAATATTCTGTGTTCATATGACATTACATCTACAACTGATTAGGCCTGCAATGCATTCTTAAAGGGTTGTGTTACTACAGGAAAGGGTTGTATAGAGGTAACAGCATCGTGTAGAAACTTTTCTGGAACTACTGAATAATGCTTACTCTACAGGAACTAAACCTGTGCAGGGAGTGGAGTCTGTTCAGAGAGACAGTGCTCAGATAACACATCACTGTAAACAGATTAAGATTGTAATGCGTTTTTGGCTGGCTGTGTCACTAAATTTCCTGGGTGTATTGAATCAACAGCCCCTTGCGAGAAATATCCTGGAACATCAGAGGCTTATTGTTTAAGATTCAAATCTAATGGAAAGTTTTGCAATTGGACGGGTGGACAATATTGTGCCACAAGACTCTGCTCTTAATAGTTAACAGCAACTTCAAATTTTGATTGTAACAATTTTCTTGCTGGTTGTTTGACAAATGGTAAAGGTTGCTATGATCCAACAGTACCATGCAACCAATATTTAGGAAATCAATTATAATGTGTTCAATTTACAGGAAATTTGCAATAGTGTGCTAGAAGAGTGTAATGTATTGCAAAAACATGTAGTGATACAATTTAAGCTAGTACTTAACAAGATTGTATTAGCTATTTATCAACTTGCAGATTTAACGGTTCGTAGTGTATTAATTCATAAACATAATGCAATTAATATTCAGGAATGTCAAATAATTCTTGTCAAAATATTACAACAACATCAGGTGGTAAATGTTGGGGAACAACAACATGTGCAGATAGATAGTGCTCTGATAATACAAGTGCAACAAGTCAAGATGATTGTAATCAATTCCTATAAGGTTGCCTCTTTACTGGAACAAAATGTGTGGCTAAATAAAATTTATGTTCAAATTACATTAATTTTACCTAAGCATCGTGCAATGCCGCAGTTGATCTATCAGGAAATAAATGTACTTTGCTTACAGCTACTGGGACTTGCAAAGTTAGGGAATGCTCCGATGTCACAACAAACTGTTCTACATATTTATCATCTTGTGTATTTACTGGAACTTCATGTTAAATTTAACAGACAGCCTGCAATTTATACACATCTTTTACATAAGAAGCATGTAATAATGTTGCAGACTCACATGGAAATAAATGCTGGATGGAAAGTGCAGGTTCCGTTAGCTGTTCTTCAAGAAGTTGCAGTGATACAGTATTGGGGGCTAGCACTATAACCTGTTAGTAGCATAAATAGTCTTGCCAATTTAATGGAACCATTTGTGTTGATCAAAAAGCCTCTTGTGACCTATATTAATCGTTCACATCAAGTGCTTGTTAGACTGCTATCACTATTGCTGGAGATAAATGCACAAATAACCAAAATTAAATTGGCACATGTACTTCTTTGACTTGCAATGACCTAATATAAAACCCATCAACAATTGTTTGTGAAGCTTACTTGAACAGCTGCACCTATAATGGTAGTGTATGTGTAGTGAAATAAGCTACTTGTAACAAATATGTTAATTTCACTCCTGATGCCTGCAGAAGCACAAAAGACACCTCAAACAAATTTTGCTGGTTTACATCACAAAATTTATATTCAGGTCCTTGTTAAGATAGAACATGTTAAGATAAATTACCTTCATTCAATTAAAATACTTGTTAATAACACTTGTCAACTTGCGTGTACAACGGATTTTCATGTTTTGATATGCAGGACAGTTGTTCAAAGTACATAAATTTCACATAATAATCTTGCAGAGATGTTCTTACAAGTGGAGGTATGAAATGCTGGTTATAATCTTCATTGCCAGGAGCATGTACAGTAAGGACTTGCTAAGATCAAGTTCCTAATCCAGGATATCAAACTTGCTTAGACCATAATAATTGCAAATTTGATGGAATTAAATGCCTTTAATTTTAAAATACATGTGATCTCTACACTAATTTATCATTTCAATAATGCCAAGTAGTAAGGACTTAGAGTGGTACACTCTGTTGGGGTACTTAGAATTCTGGAAATTGCATTTAAAGGCTTTGTACACACAATACTACAGCCATAAGTGACTCATAGTGCTAATTATTCCTACCTTCATGTGTGACTACAAGGCCTGGTTGCATTTCATAAAATTCTCCATGTTCAGCATTTGCATCTACTCCAGAGAGTTGTTCATAATTCAGAGGTTGTAGAGGAGATGATTCAAATGGCAATTGTGATACTAAAGTCTGCTATGATAATTTGATTGCAACAACAGATTAAGATTGCATTAGATATTCAGCTTAATGCCTTACAAACGGAATGGGCTGTGTAAACAAAACTGATTCTTGTTCATTTTATTTGGGAACTTAGGATATTTGTAGGAAATTTGTTGGGAATGGAAGAAGATGCTGGTAATTACTAAATGTGCCTGCAACAACCCCATGTATTGAAGCAAAATGTTCAGACAACGTATCTGCAACCACTGATTCGGATTGCCAAACCTTTTTAACGGGTTGCCTTACAAAGGGTACAGGATGTATTGCATCAACAGAACCATGTAGTTCTTATTTTGGCACATAAAATTAATGTAATAAATTCATAGGAAATGGACAACAGTGTTGGAATACAGATTTGGCATCAAAGTCAGATCCTTGTGTAACTAGGACATGCTTTTAAAATAAGTTTTCATCTAGTGATGCTGAATGTAATCTATTCCTAAAAGGATGTGTGAGCAAAGGATAGGGTTGTACAACTCCCCAGCCTTGTTCTTAATTTTAAGGCAATCTAAGATCCTGCAGACTATTCACAGCGACTGATGGTCCTTGTAAAGGGATAGATGATACTATTCAATCATGCATACCTTTAGAATGTAGCGAAGCACCAAATACTTACAACACAGATTTATAATGCAACTCATTTAAACCTGGTTGTATGACTACTGGTGCTGGATGTGATTCTAATGTGCAGTGTTCGGATTTAGTGAGTTTAAATAATTGTGGATAAAAGGCAAACTGTTAAATTATTGGCATGTGTGATATTCAACATCCGAAATGCTCTGATTATAATACTCCTTCTTATTGTTCCTCAAATCAAAAATGTGCATGGCATTAAGGGTTTTGCTAAGATTGGAAATGCTTTAATGCTCCATAGAATCTAAATACTCATTTAGCATGCTCTAAGTTGGGAGATGATTGTACAACAAATGGAAATGGCTGTATGAAAATCTCCCAATGTTAATACTACAATGAATAAAATGCATGTCTTCTAGCAGTCTCAAGTGATCCAGCAGGATCATGCATATGGACAGGAACAAGATGTAGATCAAAATAATGTGAAGATGCTTAAAGATCGAATAATACTGATAAATTATGTAACTTATATATCATAGGATGTTTGACAAGCGGTAGAGGATGCATAACAAAACCTACAAATTGTTCTCAATATGTAACACAAGTAAACTGTTAAGAAGATACTTAAGGTAATCCTTGCGTATGGAGAAATAATAAATGTTACCAATTCAACAATTGTAATGATATCACTCTCAAAACCTATAGTGAATGCAATACATTTCTTAACTCTTGCACAACTAATGGTGATACATGCATACCAAAGACATTGTGCAATAAATACGAAAATGTTTACAGCTGCGTTTAAGGAACTGATGGACCGTGTGGATGGACAAACGATTTGAAATGTGTCTTATTCACATCTTGCCAACAATCAAGCAACATCACTCTCTAATCATGTTAATCATTCAATAACTCATGTGTTACTGATGGTACACAATGCATAGCCATGACATAATGTTCAAATTATAAATCACAAACATCATGCAATATAGGCTCTGATGGTCCTTGTACTTGGTATTTGAGTTATTGTAGAGCAACGATCTGTAGCGACCTCAAAGCACTAACTCATCAATAATGTTACAATTTTAAGGCATAAACCTAGTGTACCACTGATGGTGTTTAATGTATACCAATACCGACCTGTGCTTTATAACAATAAGCTGCTTGTGTAATTGGAACAGATGGTCCATGTATTTGGGTGTTTTTAAATAACTCATACTAATGCAGATTATAAACATGCACTGACCATGTGGAAACAACGACCACAAGCTGCAATAATTTAATCTCAGGATGCATTTCTGATGGATCCCGATGTATTAGTAAAGCTCTTTGCTCTACTTACACAACCAAACAAGCTTGTGATTCTGGTGGTACTGATGGAATCTGTGCTTATGTTGGAAGTAAATGTGTACTGATGACATCTTGCAGTATTGCAAATACCGATTAGATTGCATGTTCCTAAAATAAAGGTTGTTCATACACCAGAGCATCAATAAATGGAATTTTAACTAATATTTGTACAGATTCAAACTGTAGATTAGCATCAAAGATCATTAATTAATGCAATCCCATCAGTAATTTTGCCTAGACTAGCTACAATATATGTATTCCCAGCACAAATGGATGCATATTGGGAGATGGATCATCTCTAACACAAAATAATTGTTACTAAATGAGTGGAAATACATATACATGGAATCCAACCACCTTAAAATGCTAATAATGTAATCCCATTAAAGTTAATGACACAAACACAACGAACACCACAAATAACACGAATACGACTAAAGAAGTTATTGGACATTTGATTATTCTGAATTTGATTTTGATTATGAATTTATGAAAAATAATTTGCATTTAAATATTTAGTATAATATATGAAGTAATTTATGGAAGTTCTTCACGATGAAAAAGTAGAAGTCTAAACAACAGAGCATTCTAAATTGTATAAAATTTATAATTACCAAGATCAAAAGAGTAAGTTGAGCGTAAGTTGGCTACTCATTAGTTGGCGAGTCTTATATAAAATCTACCCTCAGATGATAGGATTGAGTGGATGGCATACCAGAGAAATAAGGCAAACTCGCTATACTAATAGTAGAAGTATTAGAAAGCTATTTAAATATATGAGAAAATGAGTGTTGGATTACGAGATGATACTATGGAATACAAGATTATCATAGTGGCCAATTTGGCATTATGCCATAAGAAATTGGGGCTGATGGAATAAGCTTCCAAATTCTATGATATGGTTTGTAATTTAAAACAACAAAAAGGCAGACAATCCAAATAGAACCATCGCCATTGAGGTATTTACGCAGAGCCTATTTCCATTTCGAATCTGGTGACATCTAAAAGTGCATCAAGGGTCTTAATTCCATTCAGAAGCCCATACCTATTGAACTAGTGGCAGACTATAATAAGTTAGTCATCATGATGCAGTAGCAGAAGGAGGATGAAAAGAAAGTATATAAAAAAATGTTCAAACAACCATCCATGTTATCGAAATTGAAAATCTGGTTTCAATAGATATGTGGATGTAGAAGATTGTTTGATGATGAAGACTAGGATGAAATAAGTGTTGATTAATTCATGAAATCATGAGATTATAATATTAGCTTTTATCAAGGGATTATTCTTTATAATGATAGTGCTACTTTTCTACATCCTATAAATATTAATAATTTTTAAGTAATTCCTTTAATCAAAAAATTAGATTGAATTTAAAAATCTCACAATAATTTATTCAAATAATCGGTAAACAATTCTTCAGGAATATTTCCTTTTGAACCTATAGTTAGAGATATAATTTCAAATTTCTTATCCATTTTTAACCTGACCTACTCATGCTATGGTACTTTTGATTCCTTGATTCTCATCTTTTTATTCAAATATTTTTGAAAATTTTCATCTATATATTTTTTAAAATTATCGACGCTTTAGAACTGATGATTAGCCACTACAATAATCCCATAGTCTTAGTAAATCAATTCTAATGTTGTACTGTAAGTCTATAGAGGCTTTGCTTTAATTTGAATATTCTTCTTGATTTTGGTGGCAAAGTTTTCAGGTTCTCCTATCTTTTCAAATGTGCCTCCACACATCTTTTAATGCTATTCCCACCAATTATCAGCTGGTTATGGAGGTCTATTCATAGATCTTTTGACATAACCATAGTAGGGAGGAATTTGTTGACATATTCCATTACATTTCCAAATATGCTTTCTGCATCTATCAACTTCTTCATGAAAATCATGAAATACTGTAATATTCAAGCCCGTCTCTCTATTTATTTTATCTGCTATTTCTAAGAATTGAGGTCCATGCCCTCTATCAATCTAACTTGATTTGAATTCTGTCATAAATAGAAATGCATGGATCATTTCATGAAGTAATGTACTTTTAATATCATTATTGGATCTATATTTTAGGAGTGGTTCGGATAATGTTATTATGCATTGTTAATTTAGATATTAACAAGTGCCCGCACATAGAGTCATTCTTTTACTCCATTTTACGAATGTTGTTACTAACTTATCTTTGAAAAAGTAATGGTTGTAGTAGACAAAGAGATCATGAACGTTGACTGGATCAGCATATGGGTCATCATCATAAAACATTTTCTAATTTTTGATTGTTTTATATATATTTTCTATTTTTAATACTATGAACACAAAATATCCAACGATAAAGAATTAATGTTGTTATCCAATAAAAAAGGTAGTGCATCAAGTGATAGATCTTCCATCCGAATATGTTTTAATTGAGAAAGTAGGGTAAGGTTCCTTTGGCGAGATATTTAAGATCTACAACATACACACCCACACTTTGCATGCTTGTAAAGTTGAAACACGAACCTAGCAACAGCCTTTACTGTAAAAAGAATATAAGGTGTTCAAAGCATTGTAGGGTATCTCTCAAATTCCATAACCTTACGCATTTCTCTAATAATCGGACTACAACTTGATGATAATGCCTTTTTATGGTTTTGGAAATTTGGAGGAACTTAGAAAGAAGTAGCATCGATATCGATTCAGTGAGTCTACAGTATTAAAGATAGCCCATCAAATGATAAATGTGTTAGAACAGGTTCATGAAAGAAAATACGTTCATCGAGACATCAAACCTGAAAACTTTCTTGTCGGATCCTTAGGGGACCATCATACTGTTTATCTCATTGATTATGGACTTGCGAAATAGTATATTGTAGAAGGATCACACATTCCTATGGCAGAAAATAAAGGGATGGTCGGAACTGCACGATACACCAGCATAAACTCACATATAGGTTTAGAGTAGGGCAGAAGAGATGATTTAGAAGCTGTATGTTATGTCTTATTATATTTGTATCTTGGTAACTTGCCATGGTAAAATATTAACTGCTCGACAAGGTAAGAAAAATTTCAAAGGATATTAGATTAGAAATCTAAATTTTCTGCAAACTAATTAGAGGTCGATATTCCGTCTTAATTAAGAAAAATATATGATTATTCGAGAAGTTTAAAATTTGATTAGACGCCAGATTATAAACTATTAAAATCTCTTTGTGGGAACATATAAAATTGTTTTGATTGGTGTCCCTCAGATTGTAAAGTAAGGCCATTTGATGAATAAGATATAAATAGTGAATTATCTGGATAAAAGATATACTAGGAACAATCCACAGTTCCAACAACAAAGAAGTTTGAAAAGATAGATGAAGAACAAGATGAAGATTCGATTGCTGAATATCCCTAAAAAGTTTATGTTTCTTTAACAAGACATTGATCATTTTTATATTTTTAAATTTGATTATTTATGATCAATTACTATTTCTAGAGAATATAAATTAAATTTATATATATTAAAAATGTTCTTAGTATTCTATATCTCATTAGTTACTTCATAGGAGGAGAAGCTATATAGGGAGACAATAAAGGCAGAAAACTACACAAAAGAGATCAAGGAGTCATTGAGATTAGATTATTGGGCGTAATAAAAACAAATTTAAAAATCAATAGCTATCCAGGAGTATTTGCAATAGATTTATATAAACGAAAACCTAACAGTACTACACAATAACTTGATTTGGAGGAGTTTGAAATTTAAGAATAGGACTTTCTGAATGCACCAGGATGTTATGCAGAATAGAGATCAATAAATATTATGTTCCAAACACATTTGCAATTAGGTTAACAAGTATCAATTATAATAATACTACAGTTATCTCCAGATGTCTATTTTACTGATGTTGCTACTGCTGAATTATTTACTCGAATATATTTGGTAAGGAATGATTTTGAACTATTCGAAATAGATTTAGGATTGGGATTGACATCTATTGATTTAAATCCTATTCAGAAATCGTTTGCAGACCTAATACCTAAAGGGGAAGTCGATATACCAATTATGATTGACGATGATGGACTAAATACAGTGTATGTATTGACAGAAAATGGTGCAATCAGCTTTTCAACAAACAAATCTATATCAGAGTTAGAATTCTAAGTTGAAACTAACTTTTAGAAAAGAAAATAAATAACTGACACTCACTATGTTCCTAAGATTTAAATGCTAATCATCGGAATAGGAACTGATGGAATAGATATTTATGATGCCTCCACAAGCAAATTAGTTCATAGAAACCAACTCGATAAATCTACTCTATTACTTTAAACGATAAATGTCTTGAGCATAAACATAATTGGTGTCTCGTCGAATGAAATGGGTGACTAGCTCATCCTTCTTGATAAAGAATATGGATTATTATTCTATTCAATCAAAGATGTGAATAACCCACAATACATTTATGGAATATCAATAACTAATGCCAGACACTTTGATCATCATGGAAACACATTTTTCGTAGTGGCTAGAACTGTAACTTAACAAGATTATGCAGTTGAAATCTTCGTGGATTTGGAGAATAGGAAACACTATTTCAATACTTATTACATTGACGAGATGACAATTAATGATGTCTCTGTTTTCGATCATTACGCAGTGTTAGTAGGGGAAGATGGACATAAAATAGTCTATCATTCAATTTATAATGAATTTTTGGATGATGATTTCTAAATTCATACATCATTTCAAATGTTTGATTTACTAAAGGTTAAGGAGTACGACATTAAATCAGATTATTAATCATAATACAGATTATTAGTTGGATTAGCCAAACATTCATTTAAATACTTTGAAATAGAATTAGAGATTCCCCATATTAATTGCAGATTGGATGAAGTTAAATCAGAATACTACTATGTCGTTTTGAATTCTACCTAATGCAATTAAAAATAAGAAAAAAATGACATAAGTCCATATTCTATGTGCACTGTAATGCAATAATTCCAATTTAATGCAGTTTAAGTATAAGGAAATTATACCATCTATTCTAAATATATGTTGATGGCATATGTGGTATTTGTAGTCTTAGTATGGGCAACAGTGTTGGCATGCGCTCTATGTAAAAGATGGGGTTATGTAGTTAAGATGTTAACATTTAGAAGGAAATAAAAGGAAGTATCGGAAGCCTATGCCCAATAGGATGATGTAAAAGATATTAGGAGTGTAGAACTTACATAATAATCTGCCTGATATATATATATGTTTTTTTGTTATGAAAATCAACAACATCCTGTTTTATCACTTTGTTATACACTCTATGTTGAGAGTTTATGCCCTTATCCTTATCCTGACTGCTATTATCCTTTATTAGATTCTCCTTTGTAAAATCGTTTATGAAGTTCTTGAGCCATAGCATCAAATGCCTCGACAATATTTTTATTCTAGAAGGCTGAGACTATAAAGTAAATAGCGTTTATAGAATCAGCCAATTGTTTGACGTCAGCTTCTTCTACTTCCAAATTGGTCTAATCGGCTTTATTTCCCAATATGACTTTAACTAAATCATCTCCCACATGGTTCTTAAGTTATCTCGCCCACAATTTAACATTATCGAATGATTATTTTGAAGTCATATCAAATACTATAAAGGCACCTCGACTTTATTTGTAGTATGATATTGTAATTGATCTATAGGCTTCCTGTCCCGCAGTGTCCCATAATTTTACATTAACTTCAACTCCTTACACCATTACCTTTAGTGGCGATGTTTAGGGTTCTAAATTTGATTTTTTAAATTACAAACAGTAGATGTAGTTTATAGAGTAAACTTGTCATACAACCTTCTGTTGAAGATTGATGTTTTACCAACACCCTAATCGCCTATTAGTACAACTTTACAAACAAATTGATCAATCATATTAAAAAATGTATAAAAATTTATAAAAGCTAGGAGACGGAGTATTTGGTTCGGTTTGTAAAGCAATCGATGAAAAAACTCATGAATATGTAGCCATAAAGACGTTCAGAGATAATTAGAGAGATGAGGATAAGATCAAAGAAATATAAATACTTAAAAGACTCAATCATCCAAATATAATAAAATTAAGAGAAGTCCTCAAATAAAATAAACAACTTTCCATAGTGCTTGAATACTCTGATAGAAATTTATTATAGTTCTATCAATAAGTAAAAGATAAGAATAGAAAATTGCCTGAATTGCAAATATAGAGCATAGTAAACTAAATTGCAAGTGCACTTAGTTATCTGCATAGTCAAGGTTACATGCATCGGGACTTAAAACCTGAAAATATAATGATATAGGATAATGGTATTGTAAAACTAATAGACTTTGGGTAAGTAACTTATTAGAACGAAAATCACACGGATTATGTCTCAACAAGGTGGTATAGGGTATTATTACACATTATTTGTAGAGTCCAGAATAAATAAAATAAGAAAAATATAATCAAGAAATAGATATATGGGCATTTGGATGCATATTTGCAGAACTGTATCTCATGAGACCATTGATAGCAGGATCTAGCGAGATTGATTAACTATATTAGATTTAGCATTTAGACTTTAATAAATTAAGAAGTGAAATACCAGAAGAACCACTATAGATAATTAAATAGATGCTAGTTGAAAATCCATTAATGCGTATTACAGCCACCGAAATTTTGCAATGTGAGTGGTTATCAAACTCATATAAATACTTACCCAAAGAGTTGGAGAAAAATAAATTTGTAGATAAGTATCTTATCAGTCCATAATAAACACCTACTAAAGCTTTATAATATGAAGACATAGATTGTGAGTATGTGCCATCAATAATAAATGTGACAACCACAAAAAAACGATAAAGAATTTTTAATACTGTCAACGAAAAGAAGGAAGAACCAGTTTTTGAGATAACGAAGTAGAAATCAAGAAACTACTTTTCGAAACCATAATTGTATAAATTTATTTAATTATTTTTATTTTTTTTCATTTTAAAGAATGTAAACATAAAAAAGAACTCAGCCCTCAATTTGAATTTATGATTATTCGTGTTTTTTATTTCCTGATGAATGTAAATTTTCTCCCTCATCATTTAATGGTCGTGAGATTGGTTCCACTTACAAACCATTGATTTACTATCTCAATTTTCCTAAGACCCTATTTTATGGTTATAAGTTGGAAGGGAGTTCGTTTCTCTCAACAAGAGGAGGATCTTTAAAGTCTATCATTCTAACTGCCATGTCTTTCCAGCTTTCTCTTGGATCAACTACTGGATCTATATATCTCTTTTTCTCTGGTCTTCTAAATATATCTGGAATCATTGTGTATTGAGTTTTTTTCTTTAGGTTTGATAAAAACATCTCATAATTAACATATCTATAGTCTCTATCTTTAGCAAATTAGTAATAATCGAAGTACTCTAAAGTTTAACTATAAAATTCAAAAATAAACAAAGCAGGCCTGTAGTTACCATGAACTATGGCATAATCCAATGCTGTGTAACCCTCATTGGATTTGAGTGTCATATCAGCACCATTTTCAATAAGGAAAGAAGTCAAATAAGGATTATCTCTTTTGCAGGCCCACATCAGTGGTGTGATTGAACCTGATCCTCCGTTATTAACATTTGCTCCTCTTTTTAATAATATTTCAACTAATTGCATATCATTTCTCCAAACAGCCCTAGCTAGTGGTGTAACATTAACTGCACTCCCTAGATCTGAATCAAGCAATTCAGGTATGTTCTATGGAATTAAAATTATGATGATAAATACATCAAGTAAATCTGCTATTCTATCATATCTTTGCTTATCAATAGCATCTAGTAATTTGTTCCTCATAGATTGGTTACCCATTTTAATTTAAAAAAATAATAATAAAAACAAATAACAAAATATCATTAAAGATGTTTTTTAAGTATAACAGTAATAGGGTCCAGTAGTCTTCCATGAGTTAAATTGATTTATTTTGTGAATGAAACAGGCCAATAAGAACTACTTGCTTTGACGTCTTCTAATAGACCTATTTCCTTAAATGCCTTAGCTACCAGTTCGCTACAAAAATAACAATCCTTTTTTGGGCTTAGACTCCTTCTTCTGAATAGTTTGCTTAATGTAACCTCATATTTCTTTCCATGAACTTATTGGATAAATTGTAATAATTTCCTCTCAAATGTTAGCCTTTCAACATCAACTAACCTTCTAATTGCAACTCTAGTTGATAATTTTATAATAAAATTACCTTTCATATAAATCATTCACTTCGATGAATTAATTCCATTCCATAAAGGTAACTCCAGTATCAGCATTTGAATCGAATACGAATACATATTTCTTAGCAACCTTTACAGCGATAGCCACATGATCATATTAAGATTTACAAAGGGCTCTTTATATTGCAGCACCAGTATTATTGGTTTCGAATAGTAGGAGATCTCCTGTTTCAACAATATTTAATAGATCACATTCTGTAATTAAATCGAATCCAAAATATCGTTATATCTCTTTCGGTTAAATATTCTAAAATGATTTGTCATCAAATTTAGTTTTAATAGTTTAAATATAACTACACCAAGTTTTAGCCTCTTAAACATCCTTTGCTTAATAGACCACATTTATGTTTGAGAAGCTTAGTTTAATGTACTGCTTTTCTTATACAACATTAAATTTAAATTCTTCTAAGCTCAAAACTCTCAGTAATTTAGTTTCTTTATCATCAGCCCACTCTTTTATTTTCGATCTACACAGTTAAACGAATATTCGTGACTTGTTGTACAACCAGCCTTCTTTAATTACTGTATTTCCATTTTGGAATGTTTCCCAACAATTAAAGTCATCAAATCTATTTATTGGCGTTTAAATGAATGGGTTCTTTGTATACAAAAAGCATTACATTTATCTATTGAGGCTGGATTACTATGGGCTAAAGTTTCTTTTAACCTCTAATTCCATTTGCAGGCGATCTCTCTGTAGCGCAATACTGTTCCATGTCAGATATTTTTGACGAATTCAATACAGACATAGATCTTCTTCTTATTTCAGACATTTTTATTTATATAAAATATTATGAAATTACAAATCATTTTTTCTTCTTTTAAGCTCTTAGACAAATTATTTTATGAGCATCCTAAACCTTTTACTCTTGAAGGATTCTAATTTACTCTAGCAAAGTGTTTTTATCATTTTAAAATACGGAATATACTTCCCTCATTAAGTTTTCGAATACTTGAAACATCTTATTTTATTTCTTAACTAAAGAGTTTTTTAATTGATTGTTCTCTTCCCTTAATTTTGAGAGCCACTAAAGGACGATTTACTCGATTTATTATGTTCTAGTCTTCCAATGAAGCAATCCTTATTTCATATTGGATAATCGCTTCTCGTAGACTATTTTTATCGATGGTGCATATTGGATTTTATTTTAGTACTATTCCAACTTGTTTTCTAATTCATCCACTTTGTTTTCGAGGATAAATTTCTCATCGATCAAATCTTGGTATAATTTAGAAAAATTCGTTTATGATTGAACTCTTTTACACTTCTTTTCAACTGTTTCGTTAAGTAATTCTGAACTTAATGCTTAACACATAAACTGAAGTTCCTGAAAGGCTTTCTCATATAATTTTTAAAACTCCTCCCTAGCTCTTATGTGTTATTAATGAGATTAATTTATCAATAATTCCTTTTCTCCTTGTTCTTTTGCTAACTTTGATTTTATTTAATAAATACTCTTTATGTGAATAGGTTAAGTTCATTTTTTGTAAGAAATAGATCTGACTCAAGTCCAATTATATATTATTTAACATCACCCGTCAATTCAGTTGATTAAATAAAATTTTCATGTTGCAATTTAAAGTCTTCCAATGTTTATGATAGATGTTATATTCTCATGTTGTTCTCTTCTTGAATGTTTTATAACTGACTTCTTAGAAACCTCTCCTATTTAGTTTTAAGTTCCAATTCAATTTTTAGATACACATTTTCTCTCTCCAAAAAAGTAGCTTAATCTTAGCCTTAAACAGGATCTTGAATTTAATAATATTGCTTACATATTTATTTCAGTTCTTCCAATTTGTTTTGGAGGAAACTTATCTATTAAGGAAGTTAAGATGGTTCCTCTCCTTTTACTGATTGTCTTATGCTTCTGTTTGAAGTATACAGTTCTTATTTAGATATGCTTTATTGGTTATGATCTACTGATGCCTTTGAGTCAGATATTTTAGTTGGATTGTGATTTTTTCCAAAAGTGTTGTGTTCAACATTTGATGGTTCAGAGGGTGGAGTCTATAGGATTTCTTAATCATAAATATCTATTCCTAAAGTTTATCTAATCTTGGCTAACTTCTAAGTGATATCGTTAATATATTATGAATCATCCGCATAAAGAATTTAATCACTCATATTATATAATCACTATTATTATTTTAATTTTTCCTGTTTCATCTCATGCTCATGCTATTGCTTGGCTATAAGGGCAGCATAGTCGAATTTTGATTTCAAATGAAGTATCAGTTTTCCATCAACAAAGTAAAATGTATCTGATTAATTACATCCTGGATATAATATCATTTCAAAGATCTATTCTTCTGTATATTTGGGTAATTTGTAAATGGATTCCCATGAATTTATTGTATTTGGAATACAATATTAAAATTAGAACTCGTATGAGTTGATTAATTATCCATTTAGATAATGCCTGTCGATCATCAATAAATTTTTTATTGGTAATTCCCCATTACCAAATACTATTGTTGTTCCTATATACTTCATTTCGAAAAAATCCGGAGTAAAATAATATGTAACTTCCCTTGCTTTAGGATCCTTCATCAATTCTTAGGCTTCTTACGGTTACTTTTAATCTTCAAATAAAATTCTTCCGGTTTCCACATCCCTTATCTTAAACCCTATAAAATAAATCCCATATATATTATCTTCTACATTGCATACCAAATTTGTGGTTGGTGATGTTAAATTGCGGACATCATCGATTGAAAGCGACATTTAAAATTCTCAATATAAATTTAATAATATGATGAACAATAAAATTGATTACTTATAATTACATAAGTTTATATTATTTTAACAAATACATGAAATAGAATAATTCTTTAAGGACAGGATGTTCTTATATACACCATAATAATCATGAAATAATCAAAATATGTTTAAATAAGGAATGTAAAACGGAAAGAAGATTATGCTATAAATGCTAGGAAGAAAAAATACATGAAAAGGATACAAATTTCAATCCAACTGAGATAGTTGAGATGGCAGATTTCGGTGCAAAACTTAATTAGTTTACAATCTAATTAAGAGATCTTATTGCTTCAATTGTAGAAATTGAATAAAACTTGAAACGAGTAGTGGACCAAATTGAAAAATAAATTATATCATAGTTATAGGTAATCAGATCTAAATGCAATTCATATATTGAGGATAATTACAAAATATTAGAACATGTCAATTTACGATAGATAGATAAGGATTCTATTGATAAATCTTTGGTAATTGAGACTGATTTATAAGACATGAAAGTTTAACTTGAGAATATAGATTAACTTTATAAAGACTCCTTCGTTGTGATCTAAAGTTATTTAGACCCAAGCACTCTACCCTCAGAATATTAGAAGTTTTTCTAATTCCAGAGAAGAATGGTGAGCCATAAAAATATATAAAATTAATTTGATCCTAATATTGTATATTAAGAAACATCCTTGAAAGGTCATACTCACTAAATTAAGGCTATGACATTATACAATTAGAATAATAAAAATCTTTTAATTACTGGAGGATAGGATAAGTAGTTAATAATTTGGGATACCTAAATAGGATAAAAGATAAAGTGGATAGCTGCAGACAATGAGATAACATCAATATGCATGTCTCCTGATTATAAAATATATGTGGGGGATACTAAGGGATTTTTAAACATATTTGATTTACAGAGGGACGATTTATAGTTTCTTTAGAGCTACAAATTGCATTCTTAAATGATTACTATGATATAAATGAAATCTAAGGATGAAATTATTACATTTGGAGAGGATATAAAGATATCTTCTCTTAATAATTTAAGTTTGATAAGAAAGCTTAATGTAAAATAATAAGAATGGGTTAATTTTGATTACTCTCCTAAAGGAAATATTTTGGCAGCAGTTGATGGTAGTGGCATATCTATTTTCAATGCAGAAAATGGAAATAAAATAATGGACGAACCTAATGTCTATTTGGATGATGAGAAGATAATGATTTAATTAAATTAAAATGGTTAACGATTGATAACAGCAGAATATGACACTAAGTCCATAAAATTGTATAAAATAGAGCTTCAGAAGGCCGAATTAGTTTTGATAAACAACATTTAGACTGACTTTGATATAGTTAACATATCTTGGTGTTTAAATGATTCAAAAATTATATACTAGCAAAAATATGAAATTGTCATTATGTCTGTAGAGAACTATTAAATAGTTAAAAAAATAGAATTGAAACCTTATGTAGAGTAAATATTCACAAAATTTTAGTATTACTTCGTTTATGTTCACCAAGCAAGACAACAACTTAAACTATATATTATCAAAAACAACGGCATAAGATGTGTTATTATACAAGCCATAAATATGATATTCATATATTATCATCAATTATCTCTTCTTCCTAGAAATTTTCTTCATCCTATTGAATAGCTTATTTGTTATTTCCAGCTCCAGCACCATTTTTCTAAGCATAAGTATTCAATGTTTGGATCTAAATTATTTAAATTATGGTACTAATTCTTGATCTAAGAATGGATTCAACAATATTCTCTTTTGTTCCATTCTCTACATCTCTTTATAGGCTTAATCATATAACTTCTAGGAATAGTAGAACTCAATCAATTCAGCATGAATGTCACCTTATCTTACTGAATACTCAATATTAGGATTGCTTAACAATTCATTGCATATGGAAATCATTTCTTTGGGATCTTATGAATTTTTAGCCCTAACAAATTGTTCAATTAGGGATAGCTTTTATTGTAACTATTGTGTTTTTAATTAGTTTTATGATTTTTGGGCATGTTTGATTGATTCCTTAAGCGCAGCACAAGCCTTCTCATAGTCTCTATATTCATCAATTTCAACCGCAGAACACTATTCGAAAAATCCAGATAAATGATCATAGGCTTTAGCTTTATTATAGAATTATATAATATGCTTCATCAATTCTGGGGTTTTGTGCCATTCACCCTATTTAATATAAATAAAATAATTACTGATTGTAAGAAGTTTCCTGCTAAAATATAAATTTCAGCCATTCTAGCATTATTAGCGAATGCAATAACTTTTTCTGAATCACCTAATTTAATTAAGGCTTTCATAGCTTTTGTTCTTTCCCCTAATTGGATATACATTTTAGAAGCTATTTCATAATTGTTCATTTTTTTGGCTACTTCTGCGATATTCTAAGTTAAGTCTTTCTTTTTCCTCTCATCTGTTTCATCTATCATTTTTCTATTAAGATAAAAATAAATATAAATACTAAACTAATTGCTCTGTCAAAGGAATTTGTTGGTTAAGACATAATTCCAAAGCTTTATCAAATAATTTTTTATTAAGCAAATCTTAGAATGAACCTGGTTAGACATTTTATTGCATTACAGGATTGGCTTACAAGACATTAGTTGTTTATTTCGATTGAGGTAAATTATCTGGTATGTCTTCTTATTTCATCATAGCCATTTCTTATTAAATTTTCCTAACATATTCTGTTAGCTTCTATTTTTAAGCCAATTAAAGGGCTTTTTAGAGTTAACCACCTTTCATGTAGAGCATAACAGCTTTATCAATAATATTTCTTCCTTCAAAATAAATTGCCGATTGGATCATAACTTATTTCGGTGCTTGTAGAGATAAGGACATCACCTCGTTTGGTAAATTCTATTACTTAGCTAATCGAACAGCTTCACTATAATATTAGGCATTAGCATAATATTAAATTGCATCATTGAATAGATTTTGTGATTCAAAGTATTTTGCTAAATAATAATAAGCACCTGGATCTCTTTTATCATTGCAGAAATCTTTGGCCATCTTCATATTTCCTTTAAATATCAAAATTCTAATAACTCCTTAAGTATCATTAGCTAATCTATAATATTTTTCAGCTTCATCAAACTTTTCTTAGGATTCTTACAAATTTCCCCACCACTTGTACAATTATGGGTCTTTCTTGAGACCAATATAATCCTCTAATAAGAGCAATTCATCTGCCTCTAAATACATTCTAGGAACTTCCTTTACTGCATTTCCTGATAATTCATAATATTTTATAGCCAAATCGTATTCTTTGGATACTTCGAAATTCCTAGCATATTTATAATATGTTGACAGCATATTTATTCTATCATGCTTCTCTGCAATTTCAATGGCCTTCTCCCACTCACCATTAGCTTAGTACAATTAATTCAGTAAATCATATCTTTTACATTATTGATATAATTTCTCAGCCTCAGCTATCATTCCTAGCTAAACAGCTACCATAGCCAATTATGCCTCATATTCTGGTTCCTTCTTAGTTTCCCTTATTGCTTTGGATCCTCTTGCAAATCTCATGTTTCCAATACATATTTCTGCAACATCCAATCTTTTAGTTTTAACGCTCATCTATGCCATTCGTTCCCAAACTTTAGGATTTTATATTGCCTTAACTGACTTATAAGCCTCATCTAAATTTCCACAGCTCAAATGGAATGAAAAATTAGTAACTGCTCTCTTCGTAGCATCCTCAGCCTTCTCAAGTCCAACAAAATCGTTCATTATAATATCAAATAACCTGTAAGTTGTCTGCTTATCTTTGGTCATGATTTATTATGCAACAATTATATGAGGAATCCTTACAGCAAACACACTCTCTTAATTCTTTTCTAAATTATAACAATCTTATTCTCTAATCCCATTCTATTGATTATAAAAAAATGTATAGAACTAATTTCCCTTTATATCTGAGGTTTCTTCTTACTTTTTCTTGGATATTGTGGTCAAAACTCCAAAAAATCTTGGATCATTCTAATCCCATTAAATGTCAACTGCCTTCAGATTTACAGGTAGTTCATAACTTTAGAATGTGTCTACATCCAAATCATAAACAAATACTTTATCCCTTACAGATCCATGATTATCAGCCAAAATTCCCACTTTAGTTCCATCACTATTAATCTAGCATAATTTTAATGTCCCCAAAGTTCCCTCAGCATTTTCAAACTTTCTATTAACCCCTAATAGTCTCAATTCCTTCCTTCCCATGTCATACAGTCTGAAATAGTTTCCACTTGTCCAAAATACCATGAATCTTTAGTTAGTGTTCATGCCATTAATTTGGCCATCGCTCTCAGAGATCTGAATTGGATTTTGTTTTTCTACTCCTGCATAATTAATCACTTAAATCGAGGACTCAAATACTAATAACACATCTTCTCCATATAAAGCTGACTTTATGCACCTTTTTTCTATATTAGCCTTAGGAGTGATCTAACTATTAATAAATTCATGAATTTCAATTCTATTTGAACTATGAACCAACATTAATTTATTGGTACAGTCTATGGATTTAATATTATATCTGCTATCGAACATGAACATACTTTATTATGAATTAGCATCTTATTTTAAGTAAATTAATATTTATTTAGAATCTATCTATAAGATTCTAACAAGTTCATCCATTTTGCCTTTAACTTGTGTCTCTGTTATTAATTTAACATTATTTACTGTCCTTACCGCCATAATACCATTTCGTCCTATTGATATTCCTACAACACCAGTGTTTCCTACTGAAATATAGGGATTAGCCTTCCATTATTCACTTTCTATTGGGTTTTCATCATAAGCCATGTTCTTCCACAATATTGCCCTGCCTTCCTTAGTACCTGCAATCATGTGTTTACTCTTACTATTATATGCGCAACATGATAATTTATCGTTTAGTAGATTCTCGTTTGGATACATTTCTTAAACATCGTGGAGAGTCATAACATAATTTTCATCCTAATCTAAATGCCACATTCTTATCATATTTTCATTTGATGATGTTGCTATCAAACAAGATCCAATCCACACACTTTATAACTGTTCAATATCTCCAGCTATTGTAAATTTAACTCTCTTATCTGGTAAAGATTTTTCTGTAACAGATATCTTAAACTACACTAATAACAATCCACTAGTAATGATCAACACTGAATTATTTTTCTCATATATCATTAATGATTTAATACTGCCAACTATTTTACAAACCTCTGAGCAGTGTTTACTATCATCAGCCAAACAAACCAATCCAGCCTTACCTCCAAAGAAGAATAAATTCGAACTTTTGATAATATTATTGAGTTCTACAAATATGCAATGAGTCATCTATCCTTCACTCTTATACACACTCATTATTGTAATACCCCTCCAGACAATAACTGTTCCATTATTATCTGCTGTTACCATTCTAGATCCACTTGAATTGAAATGAATTAAAGATACTGGCACATCCTTATGAGCAACCGTCTCCTCTTTAGCTTATCTTTGATCTTCTTACCAGAGCGTCACGGTACCTAAGAGAATAGAAAAAAAATTTAAAATAAGAAAAAAATATTACCATTTTACCATCCTATCGCTAAAATTTATTGATTCGGATGCCATTCAATTGCTGAAGGTTAGACACCTCTTGCCAACTCATAATCATATTTATCTCCACCATCATTATATAATATAATCTTCTATTATGTCCCTAGAGCAATAGATGGATTTATTGCTGAGTTTGATACAGCCATAAGAGTAATTGCTTCCTTCACTTATATCTCAGATGTTGAGAAAATAGACATCCTAAATTCTTAATATATATTAAAATGAATAATTTTTTTCTTTTTTGAAAATGAAAATATGCATAATTATCTCAAAATAGATGATACTGTACCAAAAGCCATTAATATAATTCTTGCTTCTTTATTTATGCATTTACCAAGGATTGGTAGAATTGATCCTCGAACTATCTTTTCAATTTCTTATAATCATAAATAAAAAATTAAGTTATCTTCTATTCAACCTTAACTGATTCTGTATCAATCGCTTAATCCCTTATTAATTGTATTATGATATCTCTAACCTCAAGTAAGTTCATAAATGCAACATCAGAGATATTCTTTTCATCTAATCGTTTTTCCTTTCTCAAGACCTAGATCACTCTTGCTGCTCGTTACCCCCATTTATCAACAGTCCATTAGTATATTAACTTTTATCTAATATTTTGTTTTAATTTCTTAAGATCATTTACTGGTACTTCAACCTAATTGCCATCTTAAAATGATATATTGAATAAGGATAATGCATTTATTATTTACCATTATGACTGTCCGCTTAGAAGTTTACTGATAGGGATAATGGTGTCACTATCTTTAGATACGATAAAAAACTATTTGATAATCTAGGAAACCCCTTCATCATATAATTTCTTTACGAATTCTACTATTGCTTGTTATTTCAAAAATTATAGGACTCCTTTGTAATTGATCTATAGCAGTGAATCGGATTAAAACATTTTTTACTTTTCCTCCAATAATTACTCTTTCTTTTATTCCAATTTTTTATTCTTTTTCTATTTTTTACTCTCACCATTTTACTTTTCTACAGGTTCTTAATTCTATTATTAATCTGATATATTAGTCTCGCTCTAACCTTACACTGTAATTAATCCCTAATCGATAAATGAAACCAATTAGTCATAAGTATTATTAATTTGTTTCTGCGTTAGCACTCCATCTTTTAAACCAAATTATGCTATCTATTCAAACTCAGGCCTATACGCAATAAACTAAGGTAAGCATTCTCTTCCCAATACTGACTCCTAATCAATTTCGAACGATGCTCCTTTTGTTCGAATAATTTGATGCTTAATCCCTATCATTAATAAAAATCTCAAAAGTTGTGAATCTAATTTTTCTTGGCTAACTATATTGTAGAGTTTTAAGATTTCTCCAAATGTCTTTTTCTCATATTAAAGCAATATTTGGGTAACTGTTCCCAACTATAATCCGTAATCTCTTTTTACAATATTTTAAATTAATAAATTTTTCATAATAATTATATTTATTTTTAACATATTGTGTTAACAAGTGTA